>JASDQU010735884.1:25347-37761 GCA_032191745.1 Picea mariana | reverse complement strand
ACCATTATGGTTTCCTAGTTATGCATCTATGTTTGAGATTTCTTGTTTTATGACAAACAGTTTTCCTTTTCCATCTATGTTTTGTCTCGTGCCAGAGAGTTCATGATCGAATGCTTCGTATGAATTAGCACAGTTATGTTATGATAAATGATTTATTGTTGCATTACTATTTTCTCTGGTTTCCTGTGTTTGGATGTAAGAAGATCTTGCCCTCAGATGCCTGCTCTCATAGTCTATTAGGAACCTGACGTTTATAACAGTCCCCTGCACTCTTCTTATACAAGTCTTCCCCCTACTCACCCTTATTACAACTCACTATTTGGAGTTTCTCTAAGACCTCACTCGCCCATGCATGCCTGGCCTAGTTTCAGAGTTGAGACGATATCATTCTGAGTTCACTTCCATTTGATCACCCTTTCATAAAAAAATCGTGACATTAAACTGATGGGTGTCGGGCTCTGCACCTACAAGCAATCTAGGAGTGACTTCTGATGCTAACAGAAACTTAAAGAAAAAGGGAAATGTCTAACTTAGTAAGGAATCTAGCCTTTGGAACTTTATATTTATGAACTCAACTAGGATTTAAGTAAGGTGCAAGTCATTTAAGAATTGAAAAGGAATAATGGGACACTGAGGAGCATTTTTAGGAACGCTTTTAGGTGTGTGAGGAAAATAGGAAAATTTAATTAATAAATAAAATTGATTTTCTGGTGCAACTAGGGGATCGGGCGACATGTGTACAAGAGAGGTTTTTCCTAATTAAATAAATGAAAAAGGAATCTAATGAGGTTTTGGGAATCTAATCACTTGAAAACTCTATAAAAATAATTGCGGAGGAGGATTATGGATCACATCTGGATTGTGTAACATTACGCTGCCAAACTTTTATCTTGACTGAGTTTCTCTTGTGGAAGTTGGGATACCCAGCTCAGGTAACGAGTGGTAGCTCAACCTTGTGAGGCGAGATGGGAGCTACCATTCTTTGGTATTGTGTGTGTGGCCCCTTTGCGGCTCGGGGGGCTCAGCAGGAAGAAGAATACCCCTAGTGTTGGTTGGGAAGTATCGGTGAGGTATCATTGGTTGACAAGCAGGATCTGGATGCAGCGAACGTGCATGACAACGTCTATGGGATCATTGCCTTCGGATTCAGTACACGTATTTAATTTTTTTATATTTCAGTTAAAATTTTCATGTGTATGAGATTATAATGACTATCAAGCAACCAATGCATTTCCAGTTGACATTATTTTATCTGTTCATAGTAATGTTTTAAATCTAAGCTTTTATTCAGTTTCAATTCCTATTTTGGTTTTAGGATGCTGGTTGTAGTTGATCTGGGATCTTAACACTCATTTTTCTTTGTAACCCCTCCCTTCAGTAGCGATTTATAGTCATTATGTTGAGCGATTACAGTGATTTGTTGAGCGATTTGTTGATCGATTTACAGTGTATTTGTTGAGCGATTTATGGTGCTTTGTTGAGCGACTTACAGTGATGTTGTTGAGCGATAGTTGCACCTGTCTGATTTATGCCTGCTTTTGTTTTATAATCCTTGTTGTATTGTGATTCATTGTTGGTTGTGTATTGTTTGATTTTATTTGGAATGCATGCTTTAATTTGGGCTAGAACCTTAGTAGTGGATAGTTGGAGGGGGATTCATTCCTTGGACTGTGTTTCATTTTTATTTCCTGTAGGTGGTCTTCATTTTCTCACACTTTTAGAAATTCTTGTTCCCGTGATTTTACTCCACCCCAAATTTAAAATATACTCTTTTTACTGGTGGTGACAGTTTAAAAGAAAAAAATGTGTGCACAGAATGTACAATTGGTATATGCAATAATTAACGATTGAGGCTTGATTATGGTCAGAACAGAAACTCCGAATTAATGCAGAATTCAAGGAAAATCTTGACACCAGATAAAAACGAATTGCAATAATTGTCGTTATAATCACTTCCTATGAGTTCATTGGTTAAGTGAGTATTACAGTATAGGATCCGAGACCTACGGATCTTAGATCCAAAAACAAAAATCCAAGAAAATAATGTTAGATCCCAACCACAGTCTTTTTGTTGTGTTATTCTTGCACGAACGTTTTCTCCAAGGCATGAGCAAATTATCCCCAGAATCACAGTTGAATGTCCAAATAGAGAATTTATATTCTGTGTTGGAACATATAATCAAGCATATCTTTTAGTTAGGATTTCCATTTAGTAAGAATGAGATATCTCAAAAACACAGTAAGAACGCGTTCTGTGTTGGACTGTGTTTTGCTTGCTTGCTGGAGTTATTACCTAAATTTCCTTGGTTGGATCACGCATAGGCCCCAACCTTCCACCTGTAATTCATGCAGATGCATGGGGAAAGTATTTGGCAAATGCGCTCCCCTTTTTATGTGAATTCATTGACAGATTGGCTACATTGATACCCCAAGTCAACTAATCCCGTGTTTTTCTATTCTAGCAGAAAAAATTTAAAATAGTAAATCGTGAATGGCCCGGAGTGGATTAGGCGGTGTTTTAATCGATGTAATTGTTCTGAATAGTGTGTTTTTTTTTTCCGATAGACTGGCAGTGATTTTTATGGAAAATGATTTTTTTTGGACAACGATTTTTTTCTTACCTATAAAAATGATATTTTTTTTAATCGGTTGATTCCTTTCCTGCCTATATTTTAATTTATGTAATTTTTCTATTTATCTTTCTTTTGTACATGTGGTGTTGAATTCTTTAAGTAAAATGACAAATCTAGAGTAAGAAAAAGTTGTCCCACTTTACAGATCGGAGAAACGAAATATGTTTTATATTTTATTTTATGTTTTTCTTGAAAGGTTTGTGTATCTTGTGAATTGAATATGAAGAAAATGCTATATCAAGCTATCTGTAAGAGCATCGATTTTTTTAACTGACAGACAATGTGTGGCAGCGAAGAAATTGAAAGTTATAAATAAAAAGAAAAGGACTAACAGAGACTGTGTTGCAGCAAATATTTTTGACAACAATTTTAAACTGATAGAGATTATGTGGCCGCGCTTAATTGACAATGCTTTTATTTGACAAAGGTGTTTTGGCAGTAGTTCTAATCAGTAGCGAATTTGTTTAGGTATTTATTCACTTTTTCCAGATCCATTTAGGATGGGACATAACATTGGTAGCTGCGTGGGTTGGGTAGGATACTTTATTATAGTTGGGATTTGTTGAATAGCCTAGTAAACTTTGTAATTAAGGACTGTGTTAACTAATTCATAATGTTTATTGTTTATGTTAGTGATTTAAAAATGTTTAATTGTTTATGTTAGGGATTTAATGATATTTGTTGTTTATGTTAGTGATCTTGTTTATGTTAGTGATCTAATAATGTTTATCTATTTATGTTAGTGATTCAATAGCGTTTAATTGTTTTATGTTAGTGATTAAATCAAGGTCTATCTAGATGTAGGAAGTTAATGGCGTATGATGAAAAAGTTTGATGGAGGGTAAACTCCTAATTGCAGAAGATAGATGGTTGTATTACAAGTTGTGGTTTTTCAATTCTTTATTTTAATCTCCCTAGTTGAATAACCATAGTTATGGTTTGAATTGACATGATTTCCCAAAAGCCCCTGGAAGGTACATCCCTTCTTATGACTCAGATTTTATTTTAATGAATGATTGATTTGATGGCGTGCCTAGAATTTAAATAGAATTGTGTCTCAAGTTGGTTATTGCTAGATAGATTGTGTATGTCATATATCTTGCGCACTTGTAATTTAAAGGTCGATTGAAGTAATGTCTGAATGTTGGATTGTCTGGTGGTGCGTCATGCAAATGATTGAATTAATGATTGTTATTCTTGCTCGCATTAAAGGGTCATGTCACGTGTGTCGTTTATGATGGTTGCATTGGGTTGGTCTGATGATTGTCCTTAGCATAGTAGGCTTGTCTTACTTGTGATGGGCGGGATGTAGACACCTCCTTGTTCCTTAGAATAGTCATCAGTCTTGAGAATTTAAATGGTCAAAAATGATGGGAACCTAGGCTTGAGCATTGCTTATGTGTCCTGGAGGTCCTAATCTTGTAGGATAGGATGGACGGGTAGTCGTTTTTATTTTCAACTGATTTATTGTCATTTATTGCTTCCAGTTGTCGATGTCCTAGTATGTTAGGTCGTTATGTTTGTCTGTTGCCTGAATTATGTACGTTGTGTTCATCGTCGAGTTCTGACGACTGACTATTTGTCGTTGTTACTTCCTGCATTTAAAAAAAAAATTGCATATTTCCTTGGTTATGTGTCGCATGTTGTCTTAACGACGGGGGTCCTTAAAAAATTATGTAAGGAGATGGAGAAAAGAAAAGGATGAAGCTTCATCCTGCCAAGTGGGGCAATATTCTAGAGAAGGGGATCTGAATAGTCAAGAAGGGGATTTGAATAGAAAACAAGAGTTGAATCCTCATATATGAGAAAATGACAATACAATAGTGGAACCCAACATGTAGGAAGGTGAAATGCGCAGTCAGCCAAATGTACTAAAATAATGGATTTTTTTCCTTTTCTTTTGTATAAGTAAGAGAAATTTAATGGAGAGGAGGATTTTTTATTCTACAAATTTGTAAAATCTTTAAGAAAATAAATGAATGAGAAGCCATTGTTGGCCATGCTATTTCAGAGAAAAACTTCAATTTTGAATCTTATTATCTGTAGAACGTTTTATACTAGTTTATTGAATTTTGGAATGGTTAATCACTTTCTTTTATAGTGTCTAATTTTCTCATGTATGAGAAATTTGTCTTATTTTATTTTTCTTAGAAATTATTGTCTATATCCATAAGCATAGCACTATAGTTAGTTGCACATTTTCAAAATTCTATGTTATGCAACTAGTTATTTAGATTTTTGCTTTTATTTCCCTAGTAACTTTCTTGCTAAAGATACAGAGTAGCGTTAAATTTTGGTGCTATGTTTATCTCCTTAGTTTTGCTAGTTCAACCTAGGAATTATTCTACATTTTGTATATTAGAATAGTTTCATTTCATTTATTGCATCATAAAAAAACCTAAACAATGGACAGAGTTGAAACCAGTGAACCCCTCAAAACTAGTAAAAGGTTGGTAGGCCACAATTTGGATGGATTTCCTATTTTAAATGGTGTAAGGTATAATTGGGACATTTAATTGGAGAGAACCCCTATTGATTTTATAGGGCCATTCGGCCCTAATAACATAATCCTTTAGTGGTAATGCCCCTATTTTGTTTATTGCTAAAGTCTTCACCCCCAAACTTTTTTTTATTTATTAAAACATTAGTTTGAGTCTTAGTAGAGGCAATTAGATAACCATCATTGAAATTATTTTTGGTGGGAGTCATTAGATGATCTCCATTGAAAGTAATTTCAATGTAGTTTGTCAAATGGCATTTGTTTAAAATATACTATTAATGAAGGTCCTTTGGTGACCATTATATAAGCAGGCTTTAATGAAAAACACCTAATGATTGTCATGTTTTTACTTTTAATAGTTAGCCTCAAGATCCTACCATAACATGGCCACCATTAAACCCCAAAAATGGTGTAATGTATCTCATATACCAATGATCATATCATAGGTACAATCATAAATGCATCAATTCATATCAACTACTTAAAAACCAATGATCATGTTAGTGGTACTAGCTTCAAATTAGTCAAACAACTTCATATATAACTTCATCTAATTCATCTAGCTTTGATACTAATGATCTGACCTTGGATGGGATGTATCACCCAGTAAGAAAAACTCCTTCACTATTAGGAAAACAATCAAATTGGTGACTTATGTCACAATATCTATAGTATCCAAGCAAGTCTCAATGCATAATTACAATATGGTAGTGAGTCTCCTATAAATTATAAGAACTCAACCAAGGATAAGAATTATTATTGAGGAAGCATCATTTGTGAATGTGTAAAATTGTGATTGTATCTTACAATCCATTATGTATCATATGGCTTACTTTAGATTTAATCATTGCAGTATACAAGAGTAACATACAAACAACATAACCTAAATATTGCAATCCAATACAAGCAAGAGATTTGGATCAAATGTATAATTCTATCTCTATTGCAAATAGAATACATTAGAAGAAAATATTGAAGCCATGTGTTTAGATCATTGTATCTCAAGCTATACTAAAACTATGTCAATATCGATCCCACGAATACATATTAATACGAAATTGTGATTGTAGTTGATCCAAGTGGATATCGATGGCCACCCACCTTTTCCAACTGGCTCAAAACAATTTTCTGGCAATTTTGGTAATTTACTATTTTTAGCAGTTTTTTCAGGTCCCAAACTTCTAGGGATGTTTTGAGGCCCTAAATGACGTTTTTTGGGAAAACGGGAAGCAACATGGAACTTCCTTCAATGTTTCTCATATCAAAAGTTTTACTCCTCGGATATATCTTTCTAACGGTGTATCGAGCACCCCAAACAGAGATCGTATGCAAAATTTACACCCCCAAGAAGTTGATGTATCAACTACCTCCATCGAGGCCCACAAACCTTTTGGATTTTCATCTTCCGGGGTTAGGGTTTCGGATTTTAATTATGTTAAAAAGGCCCTTAGAGCCTCATTATAATAATCATTTTCTTACAGATGCGAGTAGCCATCACATCTCTTCTCAGAGATAAGTTGCCACCATTCTAGTGAGTCTTTCACTCTGTATTTTACAGTCTTTGTACATTTTCGCTCATTAATAGAAACTCGTGTATTACTATATCTCTATGTTTATGGTTGCATCTATGATACATTTCTATTATACTATTGAATATTCGAGATATCTCTTTGCATTTCTTTATTGTATCTTCGCTCTCATTTTGTGTCGAAAATAATCTGTATCAATGGTATCAGAGCAGGTTGCTCTTGATCGTTTTTTTCAATGCATGTCCCCGATGAGGTCCGAGTATAGAAAGTTGGGTCTCGAGCTTGTCTATCTTGAAGAAAAACGCTCTCGCACACCCAAGAAATCCTCCATGGCGAAAGAAAAAAAAATGGCGGAGCAGACAATCCTATCAATTTGTTGCTTGAGCAAGCTCTCAAGCAACAGAGGGACGAAATGATGGAGAATTTTTCCCACATCCTTCAATGCCTTCTGATAGAAACATGTGCATATTCATCAAACAACCACTTTAGAGGCATATCTCCTTTCAAGGTACAAGTTAATTTTGATATTCCTGTATTTGAAGGACAGATAGATGCAGAAGCCCTAGACAAATGGTTAAACCTGCTAGAAGGTTATTTCTCTGTTCACAATTTTCCCGACAAAGAAACGATCACCTTCGCACTCCTTAAATCTCTCCCCCATGTCAAACATTGGTGGGAAACTTACTAGGACCAGAGTTCCACAGAGGAGTCTAGAATATATGGGGTCAATCCCACTTGGGAATTTTTTTTTGGATGTGGTAAATGAACAATATTACCCTGTTGGCAACTATGAGGACCAATACATGAGATGGACCACATTGTGGCAAGAGAGGAGCCAAGAAGTTATTGAGTTCACCAATACCTTCCATACCTTGTGCACCAAGATGGGTATCAAAGACTCTGAGTGGCATCTGGTTCTGAAATACCGCGAGGCTCTACACAGATATATCCAAACTAAAATGGATTTTCTAGACATCTCATCACTCGGTTTTTCTTATCGATATGTTGTTAAAATCGAGCATAAGTTTAAACACCAAAACAAATAGGATTTCAGATCTGCAAATCCGAAACAACCAACGTATGAGAAAGAAGGCCCTAACAAATAGCTTCCTGAAAACCAGTCTAAGCCACAGGAAAAGAAGGGTCACGAGAAGACAAATAAGGACACCGTAAAATGGTGTAATTTCCATAAAATCTCCTAGAAAAACATCGAGGAATGTCTCTCAAAACAGTCATCGGTGGCTGAGATCAAAGACAATGAGTCGAATCCAGATTCAGAATCTAATTCTGAAAATATTGGTAAAAAACAGATCTTCGACGTAGACCCCACTATTATTGTCGCGACCGTAGCAATTCAACCAGAAGAACCAAAAGATCCTGAAGAGGGGGAGTTCCTTTTTCATTCACAGATGTGGGTGAAGGGGACCCCATTGCATTTTATTGTTGATAGCGGAAGAGATAAGAACCCCATCTTAGCAGAGGTCATCAAACAGTTGGGATTGTCGACAACACCACACCCGCAACCATACAACATTGGGTGGCTTCNCTTCGTCAAGGGCGAGATATTCATGTCAGCCAGTAGTGTTGATTGTCATACGGCATCCAGCCCTCCAAGGATGAGGTATTATGTGATGTTTCCCCACTGGATGTATGTGATGTTCTGTTGGGCCAACCATATATGTGGAGACGCCATGTTGTTTATGAGTCTCAACCCTGCAGTGTCATTGTTTCTCTAGGGGGTCATCTCTACATAATACCAGAGGTAGTTCCGACTATTGTTCCACCTAAACAGTGTCGCAAGGTAGTATCTCATACTGCAAAATTCATCTTCTTCACAATCTATTCAAAATGGGAATAGAAGGACACTGCAACCACTACAGCCTTGCCCCAAGTACCTTCTATCCAACAGAAGCAGGTCAAAAAGGTTGTAGAAAAGCGCAAAGATTCCTTTTGCACACTGTCCTCTCATGTAGCTCGACTTGTTGAACAACCTCAGCCTCAAGAGGTTCATGACAGACTTCCACAAACTGAGCAGTGCGACGTCTCCAACAAGGCAAGCAGTTCACCAAGATTCAGATTCAACAAACGTTTTTTCCTCTTCCCCGGGCACTCAACGCAATGGAGACCATTTCTTCCTGAGGGAGGATTGATCCAGGTGGATATCAGTGGCCACCCACCTTTTCCAACTGGCTCAAAATAGTTTTCTGACAATTTTGGTAATTTACTATTTTTAGCAGTTTTTTCGGGTCCCAAAGTTCCGGGGCTATTTTGAGGCCCTAAATGACGTTTTTTTGGAAAACGGAGAGCAACATGATTCTTCCTTCAATGTTGCTCACATCAAAATTTGTAGTCCTTCAATAGATATTTCTAACGGTGTATCAAGCGCCCCAAACGAAGATCGTATGCAAACGTTACGTCCTCGGGAAGTTGATGTATCAACTACCTCCATCGAGGTCCGCAAACCTTTTGGCTTTTCATCTTCTGGGGTTAGGGTTTTGGATTTTCCTTATGTTAAAAAGTCCCTTAGAACCTCATTGTAATAATCATATTCTCACATATGTGAGTAGCCGTCACATCTCTTCTCAGAGATAAGTTGCCACCATTCTAGCGAGTCTTTCACTCTGTATTTTACAGTCTTTGTACATTTTTTCTCATTAATAGAAGCTTGTGTATTATTGTATCTTTGTGTTTATGGTTGTATATCTGATACATTTATGTTATACTATTGAATATCTGAGATATCTCTTTTCATTTATTTATTATATCTCCGCGCTCATTTCGTGCCAAAAATAATCCAGATCAGTAATGTACATTACATCATTCTTTATATCCTCCTTGCTATTCATTTTAATGAATGAAGTTACATATTTATATAGCAGAGAGTGCAAGTTTGTCATTAATGCAATGGTTTCCAAGTCAATAAGGGAACTAATAAACTCCCATATTTGATTGATACCCATCAAAGAATATGGTATCTAGCATGTAGGTCATCAAGATCAATAGCCTTGATGGGTTCTTTGACCTATAAACTATGAGATCCCATTAATTATGGAAAAGAATTTGGAGCTCAATTCATACAGTTTTAGGAGCATTGTCAATCAATCAAAAATTCCATGTGGTTGTATAATTATTGACATATGAATCGTGACATGTTTATTATATAACAAGTGCCATGATTTTGAGGAGTGTGATAGAGAACAAAGGACTCATCTAGTCATAACCAATGATGTCTCATGGTTGTTTCCATCAGCACTCACATTGATACATATGGGAACAAAGGAAATAGGGAATAATAGAAGGGAAAAACTCCTTTTTAACATTGTTTCCACAAAGATTCTCTATATCCCACCCACAAATATTCTCTATATCCCATCCCATCTCATTGTCTAACATTTCAAACTAAATTTCCACCAAACTAAATTTCCACCAAAATAATAATAAGCACGCTTAAGTAATTAGTTAAGAAACTGATTTCATAGGAGCATTGGGTTTTGTTCTAGGAAGGTTCATTTTAAAAATATTTTATGGTTTATAGGTTATATATAATATTAAAGTAGATTAACAAAGGAAAGCCAATAAACAATTAGATATGACTAACACATTTTCTATTCTAAAACATGAATTTCTATATAAGGAGATGGGGAAATTTAGCTATGTTGAAAATATGATGTTAGATTAAACTATGCATTAATTGACCATGGATGTGTCAATTTTCACATGCAATCTTATGTGACTAATTTTCAAATATGGAAATTGTTTCCTAGTGATCTAATAGTAAAACCCTAACCATTATCACTAAACAATTTTACACTAAAAATTGTTCACTGAAATTATATGTAGCGGAAACACAAAAGATCAACGATGAATCATCAACACATATGAGACACAAATTTAAGTTATGTAGCCTTGTTAACTTCATAAGTTTTGAGGGGAAAAAAAACACTCCCAACCAATATAATATCACCAAATCTGAGGACAGCCTTGTCCTCTCAGCCAATACAAATATCACCAAAATTTGAGGACAACCTTGTCATCCAATAACCATACAAATCAGAAACCAAACCTCAACAAATATCCTGGAAATATCTTATGCCCACAAATATGTTGCAGACCACCTGTATGATCTATTGACGTCACCTATCAGCCCTATATGGACCTACACCTACCCGGGAAGCTCTATAAGGAGGTATAGGACTGTTCCCATTAAATCCCAGGTACATGCATGAAAACCTATATGGACCCTTGCATCTTTGCACAATATGATCCAGTGCCACAATGAGCTCTATCCTTTATATGCAAGTCCAATGAGTGAGTTTAGGCACCCCTTCTAAACTCAAAAAATAATTAGAATATTTTATTCCTCTTTGTGGGTGTAACACCCCATCACAAGCCCACAGATCCCATCAACTTTCCCATGAGGCCCTAGCCTCATTCTTGGGTGGATTTCACTGAAACAGAAGGATAATATGGTGCCAACTAATATTCCCACATGCATGACACCTTGGCCTCTTACGGGAATACCTACTGAAGCTACAACAAACAACAATCCCTCTTAGTGAGGGAGGTATCCCATCCACCATCATTTAGATGTACCTGTGTCTTTGACTCTGGTAGTGACATCGTTTCCTCTACCATAGTTGCACTCCAATCCTCCTAAGTGGATGCTCCATCTATCACCGAAGTAGATCTTTCTCTTCAGTCCTCTTGACTAGCTGCATCCTCAATCACTGAAGAAAATCCTACTGTCAAATCGGTCTCACTGGTTTCTCTCTTTGTGACTGAACAAAATCCTACTCTCTTGTCTTCATGAATGTCTACTTCATCTGTCACTGTAGAAAAACTTGTTGAAATAATTGAATCCTCCATGGAGGGCACAGAGCTCCTAGAAGCCTCTTGCCTCTTTAGCTCTTGCCTGGCCTCCTCAACCCATGACACATGTATTTTGGTCCTGGAGGATGCCTCTCTACCACTTGAACCTGAGGGGGAACTCCCTCTAAATTTAAGACTCTCTATCTCTGAGCCAACTAACTCTCTTTGAGATTGGGCTCCCTTTGAGTCCACATGCTCCCTCTAAAACCTAAATCTTTCTTAGTTTGCCCAACCTCTAAAGCCATCTTATCCCTCTGAACTTGTTGACCTCCTTTGAAGTTTAATATCATATTATTAGTCCTAGGAGGTTTCTCCTCCCTACTAGATCATGAGGGATGACTCCCTCTGAACTTTGGATTCCTTTGAGCTGACACTATTGGTGGGGCCACCTACCTCATCACTGGTGGAGCCACCTACTCCCTCTATGTTATTGGTTGGGCCACCTACCTCACCACTAGTGGATCCACTTGCTCCTCCTCATTTGTCTCTCTTCTCCTATTAGCCACAACTCGCAAAAGTTGTCCCCTTAACATATATAGCTACTTGAAATAAATTAGACAAGAAAATAGAAAAGGATGAAAACCTAGTATAAAGTACCACTAATCATCTAAATATGTCTTTCAAAATGTAAACAAGGAGAGGTCCAATAAAACAAATACAAATCACATTGAAAATAAATTGTAGAAAGAAAAACATATGAAAAAGGAAAAACTTCATGTTTTTAAATGTGAATATGGAAAAGGAGAAAAGAGGATACGTGCAAGAATCTCTTTCACCCTTGCAACTCTTAACCCAAATCCTAGTAATGTTTTTCCTTATGGATAGGAATGCATGGAAATGAGAAGTTAAGTGAGGAGGGAGTGGTTCAAGAGATCGAAAATAA
>JASDQU010735884.1:10357-21403 GCA_032191745.1 Picea mariana | reverse complement strand
GAGGGACGAAATGATGGAGAATTTTTCCCACATCCTTCAACGCCTGCCGATAAAAACATGTGCATATTCATCGGACAACCACTTTGGAGGCATATCTCCTTTCAAGGTACAAGTTAATTTTGATATTCCTGTATTTGAAGGACAGATAGATGCAGAAGCCCTAGACAAATGGTTAAACCTGCTAGAAGGTTATTTCTTTGTTCACAATTTTTCTGATAGAGAAAAGATCACCTTCACACTCCTTAAATATCTCTCCTCAATGTCAAACATTGGTGGGAAATGTACTAGGACCAGAGTTCCACAGAGGAGTCTAAAATATATGGGGTCAATCCCACTTGGGATTTTTTTTTGGATGCGGTAAATGAACAATATTACCCTGTTGGCAACTATGAGGACCAATACATGATATGGACCACACTGCGGCAAGAGAGGGGCCAAGCAATTATAGAGTTCACCAATACCTTCCATACCTTTTGCACCAAGCTGGGTATCAAATACTCTGAGTGGCATCTGGTTCTGAAATACCGCAGGGCTCTACATAGATACATCCAAACTGAAATGGATTTTCTGGACATCTCATCACTCGGTTCTGCTTATCGATATGTTGTTAAAATCGAGCAGAAGTTTAAACACTAGAACAAATGGGATTTCAGATCTGCAAGTACGAAACAACCAAAGTATGAGAAAGACGGCCCTAACAAACAGCTTCCTAAAAACCAGTCTAAGCCACAGGAAAAGAAGGGTCACGGGAAGACAAAGAAGGACACCGTAAAATGGTGTGATTTCCAAAAAATCCCCTGGAACAACACCGAGGAATGTCTCTCAAAACAGTCATTAGTGGTCGAGATCAAATACAAGGAGCCAAACCCGGATTCAGAATCTAATTCTAAAAATACTGGTAAAAAACAGATCTTCGACGAAGACCCCACTGTTATTGTCGCGACTGCAGCAATTCAACCAGAAGAACCAAAAGATCCTGAAGAGGGGGAGTGCCTTTTTCATTCACAGATGTGGGTGAAGGGGACCCCATTGCATTTTATTGTTGATAGTGGAAGCGATAAGAACCTCATATCAGCAGAGGTTGTCAAACAATTGGGATTGTCAACAACACCACACCCGCAACCATACAACATTGGGTGGCTTTGCCAAGGACGAGATATTTGTGTCAGCCAGCAATGTCGATTGTCATACGGCATCCAGACCTCCAAGGATGAGGTATTATGTGATGTTTCCCCACTGGATGTATGTGATGTTCTCTTGGGCCAGCCATATATGTGGAGACGACATGTTGTTTATGAGTCTCGACCCCGCAGTGTCATTGTTTCTCTAGGGGGTCATCTCTACAGAATACCAGAGGTAGTTCCGACTATTGTTCCACCTAAACAATGCCGCAAGGTAGTATCTCATACTACAAAATTCATCTTCTTCACAATCTATTCAAAAGGGGAATAGAAGGACACTACAACCACTACAGCCTCACCCCAAGCACCTTCTATCCAACAAAAGAAGGTCAAAAAGGTTGTAGCAAAGCACAAAGATTCCTTCTGCACACTGTCCTCTCATGTAGCTCAACTTGTTGAACAACCTTAGCCTCAAGAGGTTCGTGACAAACTTCTACAAACTGAGCAGCGTGACGTCTCCAGCAAGGCAAGCAGCTCACCAAGATTCAGATTCAACAAACGTTTTTTCCTCTTCCCTGGGCACTCAACGCAATGGAGACCATTGCTTCCTGAGGGAGGATTGATCCAGGTGGATAATGGTGGCCACCCACCTTTTCCAACTGGCTCAAAACAATTTTCTGGCAATTTTGGTAATTTACTATTTTTAGCAGTTTTTTCGGGTCCCAAAGTTCTGGGGCTATCTTAAGGCCCTAAATGACGTTTTTTTTTAAAACGGGGAGCAACATGATTCTTCCTTCAATGTTGCTCACATCAAAATTTGTAGTCCTCTGATAGATATTTCTAACGGTGTATTGAGCGCCCCAAACGGAGATCGTATGCAAAAGTTATGCCCTTGGGAAGTTGATGTATCAACTACCTCCATCGGGGTCCACAAACCTTTTGGCTTTTCATCTTCCGGGGTTAGGGTTTTGGATTTTCCTTATGTTAAAAAGGCCCTTAGAACCTCATTGTAATAATCATCTTCTTACAAATGCAAGTAGCCATCACATCTCTTCTCAGAGATAAGTTGCCACCATTCTAGCGAGTCTTTCACTCTGTATTTTACAGTCTTTGTACATTTTCGCTCATTAATAGAAACTTGTGTATTATTGTATCTCTGTGTTTATGGTTGCATCTCTGATACATTTATGTTATACTATTGAATATCTGAGATATCTCTTTTCATTTATTTATTATATCTTCGCTCTCATTTCGTGCCGAAAATAATCCAGATCAGTAATGTACATTACATTATTCTTTATATCCTCCTTGCTATTCATTTTAATGAATGGAGTTACATATTTATATAGCAGAGAGTGCAAGTTTGTCATTAATGCAATGGTTTCCAAGTTAATAAGGGAACTAATAAACTCCCATATTTGATTGATACCCATCAAAGAATATGGTATCTAGCATGTAGGTCATCAAGATCAAAAGCCTTGATGGGTTCTTTGAACTATAAACTATGAGATCCCATTATGGAAAAGAATTTGGAGCTCAATTCATACAGTTTTAGGAGCATTGTCAATCAATCAAAATTTCCATGTGGTTGTATAATTATTGACATATGAATCATGACATGTTTATTATCTAACAAGTGCCATGATTTTGAGGAGTGTGATAGAGAACAAAGGACTCATATAGTCATAACCAATGATGTCTCATGATTGTTTCCATCAGCGCTCACATTGATACATATTGAAACAAAGGAAATAGGGAATAATAGAAGGGAAAAACTCCTTTTTAACATTATTTCTACAAAGATTCTCTATATCCCACCCACAAAGATTCTCTATATCCCATCCCATATCATTGTCTAACATTTCAAACTAAATTTCCACCAAAATAATAATAAGCACGCTTAAGTAATTAGTTAAGAAACCGATTTCATAGGAGGATCGGGTTTTGTTCTAGAAAGGTTCATTTTAAAAATATTTTATGGTTTAGAGGTTATATATAATATTAAAGTAGATTAACAAAGGAAAGTCAATAAACAATTGGATATGACTAACACATTTTCTATTCTAAAACATGAATATCTATATAAGGAGATGGGGAAATTTAGCTATGTTGAAAATATGATATGTTAGATTAAACTATGCATTAATTGACCATGGATGTGTCAATTTTCACATGCAATCTTATGTGACTAATTTTCAAATATGAAAATTGTTTCCTAGTGATCTAATAGTAAAACCCTAACCATTATCACTAAACAATTTTACACTAAAAATTGTTCACTGAAATTATATGCAGCGGAAGCACAAAAGATCAAAGATGAATCATCAACACATATGAGACACAAATTTAAGTTATGTAGCCTTGTTAACTTCATAATTTCTGAGGGAGAAAACAACACTCCCAACCAATATAATATCACCAAATCTGAGGACAACCTTGTCCTCTCAGCCAATACAAATATCACCAAAATTTGAGGACAACCTTGTCCTCCAATAACCATACAAATCATAAACCAAACCTCAACAAATATCCTGGAAATATCGTATGCCCACAAATATGTTGTAGACCACCTATATGATCTATTGATGTCACCTATCAGCCCTATATGGACCTACACCTACCTCGGAAGCTCTATAAGGAGGTATAGGATTGTTCCCACTGAAACCCAGGTACATGCATGAAAACCTATATGGACCCTTGCATCCTTGCACAATATGATCCAGTGCCACAATGAGCTCTATCCTTTATATGCAAGTCTAATGAGTGAGTTTAGGAACCCCTTCTAAACTCAAAAATTAATTAGAATATTTTATTCCTCTTTATGGGTGTAACACCCCATCACAAGCCCACAGATCCCATCAACTTTCCCATGAGGCCCTAGCCTCATTCTGGGGTGGATTTCACTGAAACGAAAGGATAATATGGTGCCAACGAATATTCCCACATGCATGACACCTTGGCCTCTTACGGGAATACCTCTCGAAGCTATAACAAACAACAATCCCTCTTAGTGAGGGAGGTATCCCATCCACCATCATTTAGATGTACCTTTGTCTTTGACTCTGGTAGTGACATTGTCTCCTCTACCATAGTTTCACTCCAATCCTCCTAAGTGGATGCTCCCTCTATCACCAAAGAAGATCTTGCTCTCCAGTCCTCTTGACTAGATGCATCCTCGGTCACTGAAGAAAATCCTACTGTCAAATCTGTCTCACTGGTTTCTCTCTTTGTGACTGAAGAAAATCCTACTCTCTTGTCTTCCTGAATGTCTGCCTCCTTTGTCACTATAGAAAAACCCGTTGAAATAATTGAATCCTCCATGGAGGGCATAGAGCTCCTAGAAGACTCTTGCCTCTTTACCTCTTGTCTGGCCTCCTCAACCCATGACACATGTATTTTGGTCCTGGAGGATGCCTCGCTACCACTTGAACCT
This sequence comes from Picea mariana, assembly GCA_032191745.1. Taxonomy (NCBI): domain Eukaryota; kingdom Viridiplantae; phylum Streptophyta; class Pinopsida; order Pinales; family Pinaceae; genus Picea; species Picea mariana. Next base: position 16,849 of record JASDQU010735884.1, on the reverse strand, counting down.
GAGGGGGAACTCCCTCTGAATTTATGACTCTCTATCTTTGAGCCAACTAACTCTCTTTGAGATTGGTCTCCCTTTGAGTCCACATGCTCCCTCTAAAACCTAAATCTTTCTTAGTTTGCACAACCTCTGAAGCCATCTTCTCCCTCTGAACCTATTGACCTCCTTTGAAGTTTAATATCATATTATTAGTCCTAGGAGGTTGCTCCTCCCTACTGGATCCTGAGGGATGACCCCCTCTGAACTTTGGATTCCTTTGAGCTAACACTATTGGTGGGGCTACCTGCCTCATCACTGGTGGAGCCACCTACTCCCTCTATGTTACTGGTTGGGCCACCTACCTCACCACTAGTGGATCCACTTGCTCCTCCTCATTTGTCTCTCTTCTCCTATTGGCCACAACTCACATAGGTTGTCCCCTTAACATATATAGCTACTTGAAATAAATTAGACAAGAAAACAGAAAAGGATAAAAACCTAGTATAAAGTACCACTAATCATCTAAATATGTCTTTCAAAATGTAAACAAGGAGAGGTCCAATAAAAAAAATACAAATCACATTGAAAATAAATTGTAAAAAGAAAAACATATGAAAAAGGAAAAACCTCATGTTTTTAAATGTGAATATGGAAAAAGAGAAAAGAGGATAGGTGCAAGAATCTCTTTCACCCTTGCAACTCTTAACCCAAATCCTAGTAATGTTTTTCCTTATGGATAGGAATGCATGGAAATGAGAAGTTAAGTGAGGAGGGAGTGGTTCGAGAGATCGAAAATAAGTCCAAACAATTTTGTTCTTATTATGATGGATGTGTTATAGTGAAAGACTCTACAAGTGAGTTCTTTGTTGGTGCTAGTGTCTAACATGTGTGATATTAAGGGGTCCATCATTTACTATTCACTATTTTTTTTATGTTATTTACTCCTACACCTTTCTACTTATGCTAAGGAGGTTTTAATTATATTCTAGTATCATGTTTTTTTTTCTTATTTGTACAAATATGGTTTTTATTTGCACAAATATAGCTTATAGTTTGTGAATAATAATCTAAATAATATAGAACTATTTTCTCAACTTTCACTCAATTTTGCAAGATGATTATAGAAAGAGCTTGTTAGTTTGTTCTCTATATCAACCAAAAAAATATTAATGCCCATGTTATTACTTTACTTATTATTAATGCCCATGTTATTATTTTACTTATTAATATGACAAGTGAAATAACCAAATAAAATATTCTATGTGATCCTTGAGCAATGACAAAAAAAAAAAAACATATATCACACAAATATTATATATTTATTTAAAATATATGAAATGCTAATATTTATTTAAAATATATGAAATGTCCACATCAAAAGAATTCAAAGTTACAACAATCTATAAAAAAAAATTGAAATATTAAGGTAAATTTCTAACCTTATCTCCAATGATATTTTTATTCATTAATTAAAAGTTTTTGAAATATTAAAATTAACTCCTAACCTTTTCTCCAAAGATATGTTTATTCATTATGTTTTTTTTGTGTCCATATTAATGTCATGATATGGAAAACTTTTAAGTGACCATTTTGTTTTGAATTGAAGTGTGGGTAACCAACCAATACAAAAACAACCAAAACATTTATTGTTTTGGAATGTGGGTAACCAACAAATAGAGAAACAACCAAAAGATATATGTATAAATTAACTAGTTGTTAAAAACCAATTAAATTAAAAATCAACTAAAATTATAAAATAAGATACTTATAATAAAAGCAATCATTTTTGTACTTCCTTCTCTACGAAGGACAAATATAAAATTTGTTACATGTGATGAGAGAGATATGCCATTTTTAAATGGTAGAAGCGTCTTTGTGGCTTCTCTGAAAGCTACTCTCAAAAGATATATGATTGTATTAACTTTGCAACAAAGTATTAACTTTTCAATCCCTCGCAACTTATGAATATACCAAACTATTGAAAACAAAAATATTTTATACACGTGCATGAAAGAAAATCGTATTTACCCAAACAACGAAAGCCATTTATTGAGATATGTATGTTATATCTTACAATGCTTGATATTTTACCATGTTTGATAATCATTCCATGTGTTCAATTACATAAATGTTACTTAGACAATTAGAATTTCATTGATATATGTATCTTATATTGAGATAAATGAGATATGTATGTTATATCTTACCATGCTTGATATTTTACCATGTTTGATAATCATTCTATGTGTTCAATTACATAAATGTTACTTAGACAATTAGAATTTCATTGATATATGTATCTTATATTAAGATAAATGAGATATGTATGTTATATCTTACCATGCTTCATAATCATTCCATGTGTTAAATTCTTCATAATCATTCCATGTGTTAAATTACAATTGCATAAATAAATTACAATTACATAAATAACTAGCGTTTCATTAGGTTGAGTTTCATTGTGATTGTACTTGCAAAAATATAATTACATACCTCAAAACTTTTGAGAAAGTTAATTAATTAACATTTTATTATTCATTATTTTCATTTTCATTGTATTTAATTTCTACATCTGATTTGAATTTTTTTATGTACTTAATAATCTCCCTAAGTTTTAAGTAAAACTTAGATTCTCTTTCTCTTTTTCTTTTTATATTGATTTTATCTCTTCATTGTCATGCAAACTATTTTCTTTCTAATTCTTTTGAAATGAATTTGTAAGATGAGCTTTCATGTTTTATTCTTTTGATTATGACTCAGTTCCATTCTATTTTACTTGCGCTGATGTTTTCCTTTAATAGGTTTTCAATTCAAATTTTATTCTAATTTCTCAAATCTAGTGTCTTTTCTCAATTTTTAGTTTCTTTCGATGTTAAATTTCTTTTTCTTTTCCCTTAGTTTGATTTCCCCCCCCTTTTTTTTATTAAGTTTATTTTCCTTTGAATCTAAGTTTTTTGGTTTGAGTTGTTTGAATGCTCTTTTTTTTCTTATATTTCTTACTTATATCTTTCCCCTCACTAAATTCTAAGTCAATCCCTTCCCTCCATTTCAATTATCGAATTTTTTCTCGGCTTTTTTTAATTAGCCCTAATCCTCAAATCAGGCCCCATTCTTCTTATCTCTGAGCTTGCCTTCTCTCAATTTTCAAGCTTGTTTGACTTCAAAATCAGTCCCTAACCTCACTTCCCTTTGTTGAGCCTTGTCCCACTTTAGAGATTGACTTTGATTTTTGAATTGGACCCTCTTATCAACATTCAAATTGTTTGAACTTTCGTTTTTTATTCGAATGATTTTTTGTTATTCTACATCCTCTTCAAACTTTAGGCCGAACCTTTTAAGGCTCAATTCTTCAATCAGGTCGATTTACAAATTTTCCCCTCCCATCATTAAAGCTCTTGCAATATTGGCCCAATTTGGCAATCAGGCAGGATCTCATAACCATGCCTTCCCCATAGAACATTAGCGAAATGGGGTCCTAATTTTTCAATCAGACCTCGATTTTCAAATCAAGCTCCATTTACACCAACTTGTGCTCACTCCTTTAATATTTTTCAAGCCTCCATGCAACTTTTGAACTCTTTCTCTCGAATAAAAAGTATTAATTTTGAACAATCGTTATAGTTTGATTGCAATCAACTAAATTTTCAAAACTGTGCCTCCTTTCCACTGAATGCTTATCATGCATCCCAACTTCCTAATCGATCTGAACATTCAAAAGTTCAAATTGGATTCTATAACATATAAATGTCACTTTTGCATTAACACATTTTTAAAGCATGTATTGTCTTGGCCCAATTTGACAGCACCATTACTCAAACCATCACCTTTCAAACTTATAAATAAATGCAAACTTTCCCTTTGGGGTGTTTGAATTGGAAATTTGAAGTAGAATGTAAAGTTTATGTGTTTGAATAATCAATGTGTTGAACCAACGATTGGGTTTCCCCTCATAACACTTGAAGCTATAGAGGAATTCAAGAGAGYTATATCCCATAAATAGCCAACTATCCATCAACTTCGCTAACCAGGTACYTGATTCCAAAATGCTTTTGTTCACTTTGTAAGTTATTCTTTTAAAATAAGCTAGTTAGATGCATTATTTGTGTTTTATCTTAAGGTAATATCCATATTGCATTCAAATTTTTCTTTAGTTCAAATCCAGTTAGTGATTGCATGCATCCTTGTAGATTTCTTCTTCCTGCCCTCAAAAAGTGTTCACAGATTCTACATGGGCCACATGCATGAGTTTTGAATTACTTTGTTTTTTCCTATGAGTTGATTTTGAGAAAACCCAGGTTCAAACTATAAATCTTAGCTAAAATTCAAAGCTCTATGTCTACTATGACAACATGAACCTTAAGTCAAGGTCAATATTACATCCTTAAAGACTAATATTCATTTCAAATTGCTAGAAGTAACATGTTAATTCATTCAATTCAATTTCTTGCACTAAACCTCGTGTGCCATGTTTCTTTGTTGTGCTAACATGCAATAATTTCTACATGGATACCAAAGGATATGGGAGGAGGAATAAAGGTGCACAAGATAAATCAATAGGAGGCCAACCAAAGGATCCAATTTAAATCATAGAGGATGTTGAAGAAACAACATCGATAAGCTAGCAGACCCCCACAACAAAAAAGTTGTAACTTAAAGAGGAGAAGAAACATATCAAGGGAAAGTAACCAATCATGGAAGCCCAAGCTACTAAAGATGTTAAATTGTTTTTTTATGTAGACACTTCTTACACTACCAGAATTGAGGGGGGGCACACATACAATGAACTATTCCATTTGATCGGGGATGGGAAAGGGCTTAGGGATGATGAGAACTTGAATGCAGGAGGAGAAGAAGAACTTGCCATAGCACAAAAATTGAAGAAATCATTCATACACATTGCAGTAGCTAGATCTCTAATATTTCCATGTGAAAAAGTGATCAGATATCTAATACAACAACATAGGTTAGCACCAAGAGGATTCTCAATGACCAGGGAAAGTTTGTTGGATCATTCGTGCATCAACAAACTTTGAATCTTACTAAAATATGTCAAAGATTGAAATCTACTTCACTGACTAGTGGGTAAGAGTCTTTACTCATAGCCATAACTGCTATGACATCCTTTCTTATTAGTACGATGAAGAGAGGACTTTTAAAGCTCTAAGTAATAATCCTTTCAACCACCATACACCTCAAGTCAGGATACACATGGGCATCCCAATTGGTAAGCAGGATCTATGGAGAAAAATATGTGAGGATAGGCTAGGTCCCAATGATGTATGAGATAACTAAGGGAGGAAAAATTTTCAACTGGGTTGTTATCCTACCCAATTCAAAGATATAAGCTATAAGAAAGGCTCAATTAAATCCATTCTTAGGAACCCTGGAGTTTTCCATATCTTCCTACCTATTGGATGTAGTTTTTTCCTCCAAATTGTTTACACGGTTAAGTTGATCTTTATCCTCAAAGAAACCCCCTATAAATGACTATTTCAAATACTTGTTTTTACAAAGGGTTATTATGGCTCATAAATAACAAGCTATAATAATATAAAGCTATTTTTTTTCAACCTTAATTAAATTTAACAAAATGATTATAGAAAAAGTTTGTTGTTTGTTCTCCCTATCACCCATTGTTTTTATTAACAACCATGTTATTACTTTACTTATTAATATGACAAGTAAAATAACCAAATAAAATATTCTAAGTGTGCCTTAAGTAATGGGAAAAAAATATTACAGATAAAATATTCTAAGTGGGCCTTAAGAAATGGTAAAAATAAGTATCACACATTTCATGTGTTTATTTGAGATGTATACAATGCCCACGTTATTACAACAATCAATAGAAAGTATTTGAAATATTAAAGTTAATTCCTAGCCTTATCTCAAAAGATATTTTCATTCATTATGTCTTCTAGTGTCCCTATGAACGCCATGATTTGGAAAAATTGAGTTACCGTTTTGTTTTGGAGTGTGGGTAACCAACAAATAGAGAAATAGCCAAAACATTTATTGTTTTGGTGTGTGGGTAACCAACAAATAGAGAAATAGCCAAAACATTTATTGTTTTGGTGTGTGGGTAACCAACAAATAGAGAAATAATTTATGTATAAATTAATTGGTGGTCATAACCAACTAAATTAGAAATCATTTTTGTACTTGTAATAAAAGCAAACATTTTTGTACTTCCTCAAGTACGAAAGACAAATATAAAATTTGTTGCATGTGATGAGAGAGATATGCCAATTTTAAATGGTACAATCACATCTACCCAAATAACGAAAGCCTTTCTTGGCTTCGTATTGAGATATGTATGCAGCATTCCATGTCTTCAATTACATAAATATTACTTAGGCAACTAGAAAAACATCTAGGGTTTGATTATACATCTTAGTTTCCTTGAGTTTCAATTTCATTGTGATTGTACTTGCACAAATATAATTACATATCTCAAAACTTCATTGAGTTTCAGTTTCATTGTGATTATATTTGCACAAATATAACCATATATCT
>JASDQU010735883.1:290521-310483 GCA_032191745.1 Picea mariana | reverse complement strand
CCCTAGGAGCCTGAATTCCCTTCCAAATCCCACAGATAACAACAGTTACCTTCAATTTCTGGAACTGACTGACATAAAAAATGGGCCAGACTGTTGAAAACTGGGGCTGCAGTTAAGATTTTGTATCTCCCAAATCATGATAGTTGTGTACAAAATGGAATAGTATTTTGTATATTGGTTTGTTTTGAGAAAAAACCTCTCTCAGTTATTTGAGATTCATTTTCATTTGCTTGAGATCTGCATTTCAAAAACATGTGTCAAACAGGGAAATTTTGAGATCCGAAAATTAGGGCTCAGAGATGGATTCGATTCTCCAAATATATGAAACTTGTAGGAAAATTGAGAGAGGTTATTGTTCTTTGGTGTGTTATTAACAAAATCCTCTGCCCATTTCTCAAAATGATTCTCTAGTTGTTCATAATCATCATTTGAAAATGATGACTCAGCACAGTAAAAAACATAGTATTTTTTAAAACGCAGCTTCATTTTCTTATCATATGCCTCCAAAGCTTGCAAAGGAGAATGATATGTATCCTATAATTATTATCCTTCATTAAAAATCCTTTCCACAGAATCTGGAAACCAAAAAATGCAATCTGGGCATAAAGAAGTTCATTCTGGGCTCTTCTGCGATTTTGGCGGCCAAACAGTCCTGTGTTTATTCTTTTAGCTACCGAAAGTGAGAGATTTTCGGTGGCTCTCAACACTGTAAAATTGATTTTTAGCCGTCGAAAGCTAAAAATTAACTATTGGCATGAACTGAGATATGAATTATTTTATTTATTGATCTGATATGATTTAGAGCCTTTTTAAAACTTAAGATTCATAAATAATCTTCTATCTCAAATCATCTTATCATGTGATGTCAAGATAATTTGCAAATCATTTTTTATCGCTAACAGCGTGAATCTTTGGATTTCGGGTAAATACTTGAAGTAAACTTCGACCATCGGATTGTCCGAAGTCAATCTGAACCATCAGATCTGGAGAACATGTGGACTCTGGGTAAAGACCCGAAGTAATCCTTGATTTTCATATCAAGTGGACACGCGTCAGTGGATTATAACCTTAAATAGTCGAAGTAGGATTCTGGTCGTTGATCACCAAGAGATACATGTCAGCAAATCAGCATCTTCAGAAAATCTAATCCAGGATTTTCAATTGAGATTTGAAACACCCGAAGCCCAAATAGCCGAAGTGTCGAGAGTCGTCGATCTGTGTGGGGACACTTTTCAACAGATCGCGAGGTCCGGGTAAATTGCATTGGAATTTCTCAGTTGAGAATTGAGATTTCCAAAGTCCGGAGAGCCGAAGTAAAATATCAACCGTTTGACCATCCGAAGCATATCTGAACTGTCATATCGTTCGAACTAAACCTCAAGCGTCGGATCACCCAAGTGAATATGATCCGTCAGATATTGTGAGCTCAGGAGGAGGAAACTTTGAGACTTGATATTTCTGAAGCCCGGAGAGCTGGAAATCCAAAGTAAATCTCAATCATCTGATCATTCGAAGTGAATCTGAATCGTCATATCATCCGAAGTAAATCTTAGGCGTCGGATCACCCAAAGTGAATCTGAGTCGTTGAAGTTTAAAAGGGATGTGGAATGAATCTATGAACTCTGGGTAAAGACCCGAAGTAATCCTCGATCATCAGATCAAGCGGACATGCGTCAATAGATTATAGCCTTCGCATAAAATCCATTGGGAAAAAGGGTGAAGTTTGAGATTTGAGATCTCAGAAGTCCGGAGATCCGAAGGCGATCTTGACCGTCGATTGAGAAGAGGGCCTTAGGACTGTTGATCTAGTTGAAAGGTAAAATGCTGAAGTAGGAGCAGGGTCATTAATTTTGGAGGATATGTGTCAGCAGATCGTCAACTCTAGAAGATTGATGTATGGAGGAAAGCAGGGTTTGAGATTTGAAAAGTCTGAAGTCTGGAATCACGAAGGAGATCACCTTCATTGATTTAGGAGAGTCAGATCTGGTTTGTGGATTTGAAAAGGGCGGGTTTGAACCATCAATTCAGATAGTATCATCAAGATCGGGAGATCGACACTCCCATCGCATTGCAGGGACCAAATGTGTGCAAAATTTAAAAATTTGAGGGCGAACCGTAATCCAAACCACAGTTTCGAAGAAAGGACACATGGAGTCCCAAGGTGAATTGCGGGGTGAAAAGTAGTTTGGTTTCAAACCACCCTTGGTCGCGCCTGCAATCATGTGGTTATGTAAGGCCATCGCCCAAGGTCATATCAAGGAAGGGGCTCATTATAAAAGGAGCTAGCACCCAAAACCAGAGATTTTGCAAGCTAAAAAGGGGAAGGTCGTGAATACCATTAGACCTGCACCCTGAAGTCGAAAGAGTCTACGTTTAATTGCAGAACGAGACCATCAAAGTCTCAAAGAGTTGATTGGCTCTAAAATCAGAGATCCTTGAGCGAAAGGTCGGACTGGTTCCCTGACTTCCCAAATTAGAAACCATGGATGGGGAATCTATCCTTTAAGAAAAGCGAAAAAAAAATTATGCCTCGTCGTGGGTGTGTTACAAATTAGGGTTGTTAACTAATACAGGTCATTGGGTTAGGGTTTTAGATGTCGATGGCTCCTATATGTATATTGTATTGTAAATAATGTATCACTATGAATGAATATAGAATATGCTGGTTTTCCCGGTTTGAGTTTCTAGGGGAAAAATCTATGTGTAATGTGTTTATTTTCCATTGTATCTTTTATGTTCTTTTATCTAAAATCTATTTGCAATAAAATATTGTACAAGGCTAAAATCTACAATCATAACCATAACCCTTAAAACTTACCTATGATCTCGTGGCTAACTTGTTGTACTGTAAACTTACCTGTGACATTTCCATGGTCCTCAGCAACCTGGTACCAACATCCCTTCACAATGTTTCACAAGCCATTTTACATATATATGACTTGCTCTTCTACTGACCTCATGTATATGCGCTTTCCACCACTACATCTCATGGATGTCCGCACTTCACTATGCCTGCAGCCCATGGATGTATGTGACCTATCCTTCTTCAAAACAAAAATGTACGTGACATGTCCTTCTTTAGCCTGTGGATTTATTCTACCTATCCTTCTTCAACCCGCGTATGTACGTGACCTGTCCTTCTGTAGCCCACGTATAACCTTAGAAAACTAGGGTTGTCAGTTTTCTGCAACTCTGGAACTTTCGCTCCTTCATACCTTTGTTGCCTCAGACTTGATACGTCAGATTCAACCTCATATTTTCCAATAAAAAGATAAACCATAACATTCACAATATAGATATTCAATGTAAGTGTGTGTGTTTATGAGATACTCCTTGAGGTGTTTATATACTTTTTCATAGTAACCTCTTTCATTATTTTAGGGGTTTCTTATTACAACCATTTTACCCTTTGACCAAGACTTGTAACTAACTAGGGGCATCTTGACCACTCTTCGGGGCTTCCAAATTTACAAGACCATATCTCCCTAACTGCGAGGAACCACGTGGTGTTCCACATATCACCGAAAATGGCACGATGTGTACTATCCATCAATGATAGTCTTACCTGAAATTTTACCATCCTTCATGTCCATATTCCTTAATCAACTTAAGGTCCCATAACCATACCTCCAAGGCTACATCAAATGTACCCAACTAACTCACCATCAATATCGATCATACAAATTTCAATAAAATTTCCAACATCTCTGGACCTCTCCAAGGGTTGACACCAATCTCTAAGGCTTGACTTTAATATCCAATATCACTTTCCAAGGGTTGACATCAATGACCACCAACTATCCAAACCAATTGTCCAATAATGGCCAAAAATAATTTCTACTCCTTCCATTTACACCTTGGGAAGTATTTGTTATCACAATTGTAGCATAGACCCTTGAGTTGATTTTCCACCATTTATGTCTGTGTCAACTTGTGGACCTTGAGGGGGGAAGCATGTTATGGAGGAGGCACAATGTTTTGGTGTTGGAATGGAACTAAGCTTGGGTGTTTGGACTATGTGTAGGAAATAATGAGTGCATGAGAAGTGAGCTAAGAGGCCTCCAACTAGGTAGCTCGATTATTCATCTCAATGTGAGATTGTATTTCCTCCTTAAACCCACTGATAAAACATTGCTTGAAAATTTCATCAGTTAAATTTTCATTTTAGATTTCCAAGCACTCAAAACAATAAATATATTCTTCCACCATGCATGTTTAATACAACTTGGTAAGTTGTCCCACAAAATTAGTATCCCTTACAAAGAGAGAAAAAAGGGCTTTCACAAATTATTTCCATGCAATGTGTCTCAAAGAGATTTTCTTATGTTATTTCCACCACTACCAATGTTCCCTTTCCAGATATAGGACTCATAATATGAATTTCAATAGGTCATCCTCTATAGAATGGAGAGAAAATAAGTGTTCCATTTGTGCATACTAACAGGTCAAATCTAACCCATCAAACTTATTCAAATCCACCTTAGGTAATTGAGTAAACATATTGGGGGAACAAACAAGAATAGGGTTGTCATTTTGGAAGCCTCCACCCCTGACATATTCATCATATATGTGTTTACCCTTATGAGATCCTTCACCTAGGAAAACTTCACCATAATCATTCATACCCTCGAGCTTCTTAACTTTATCAAAACAAAGGGATGTTTGTCCATTGACAATAGTCATGTGGTAATGGAGTTGGTACATTGTCTAGGTGACGGTTTGTATCACTTGCTTTAGGTTTTCCATAGTTGTCAGGTTTCTAGTGTGGGTGATATAAGATCATTTTTCCTCCAAAACGTATTTCTTTGAAGATACCTAAAGGGTCTTGAGTTACTAAGGGAGTGGGTTCCCTAATGTTTATTTTATTGATATTTTCCTATGTTTTGATGAATTCTAGAAGGATGGTATAAGGATTATTTTGTATGTAATTGAATCTACTTTATTTTAGTAGATCTCAAGTGTTTGATTGATTTAGAGAGATATTACATTAGTTATAGATCTCCTAATGATTTTGAGGACTAGAGAGATCCTAGGGGTTGTTGTGAGGATTTTTTTTTATCTAAGTGTCCTAGAGGTTAGTCTAGGAAAGATTGTTAAGATCTGAACCAATTATGGTTTCAGAACCTTTGTAATTTAATTTTAATATTTCGAGCATGAGGGGTGGCCAACTGAGTGAGGAATCAGGCCAAGTGTAAGAGAGTGTGAGAATCCAATTAAGAGGAATTGGAAAGAACATGCTAGATTGTGTCTAGAGGGCCAATTAAGGGTCAAACGAATGTAATGCAGGTCTGATTGACCTTATGTAAACCTATGTACAGTGTGTGCATTATGAGTAATGAAAGTCACTCTGTTTCGAGTGTAATTACGTATTGAAATCCAATGATCATTCTCTTATTTTTTATGTGTTTGTCCACTGTATTGAAGTGGTAATGAAGGAGAGGTAGTGTTGATTTGTAAATGAAGGAGTCATGATTGTTTTACAGGTTTCAAATGGATTGTGAAGACCCTGTTTGTTTGTGGTATATACATCACCCTATATATTTGGCTAATATTGTGATTGTCATGTCTAGGAGGGAATATTGTGGTTCGAGAATGATAGCAATGGGATCAATAGAAACTTTGATCTGATAATTGAATTAGAACAATATCAGAGAGAGAACAAGACCATGAACATTTCTTAATGATCATTGATCACTATAAGGATCGATGATCTAATCATTGTTGCAGGTGTGTAATTTGGAAGAAGCTACAGGAACCATTAATTTCTTACGGTTCGATTGTGGACCATTGGATTAAGAGTTGGGAGGCATCCATGTCATTATAGATTCAATGCATTAAATTCGTCAGATCGATTCAGCCTTAATTCAAGATTGTAGATATGAATGATGGGGTAACTGTATTGGTCCAAGTGCGAAAGAAGAATGACCATTAGATCACGATTGGAGATGAGAATCGATGGTGGAGAATACTTTTTATTTGCAAGAAGACCAAGCTTTAATAGAAAGGCGATTTGCGAAGAGTAACTCTAGTGGGTTACCAGGTGTTACATGTCTCCACTTTATTTGATCACTCCCTTCCCAGAGGATTAAATAGCCACCTTTTGAATGTATATTTTAACCTTGTACAATTATTTACTGCAAACATATTTTCAATAAATGAACAGAAAAGATACAATGGAAAATACACACATTACACAGAGATTCTCCCCTTGGAAACCCAAACCGGGAAACCCAACATATTCTATATTCATTCACATCATACATTGTTTATAATACAATATACATAGAGTAGTCAGCGGTATCCAAAACCCTAATCCAATGACCTGGATTAGTCAATAAACCTAATTCCTTAACCAGAAATAGAAAATCATTGGCGAAAAACCATGTGCCAAAAAACCGCCCAAAAACAAACACGAAAACCTGTAAAAAAAAAAATCGAGGTTGTTTCCCCTGAAACCTCGTGTAGGGGGGATCTCTCCCCCCTTAAAACCCCTTGTTACCCCCCCAGGAAAGGGGGCTCTATGCCCCTCTTTTACCCCCCTACGCGCTCGATGCAATGTAGACACTAGTTCTAGTCATGCAAAGAATATAACACATACCCAACATTATCCCACTTGTTGTTTTCTTTGCATACAAGGGTTTACAAGGCTACATAGTCTACAATCCAGGGAAATAATTCCCATAGATCCTCTACACCAAGAGAACTTGTCAATGCTCACAAATTTTATTAATGAATTTGCAACATTCTTCAAAGTGTTCACCTTCATCAACAACACCTTCTTTTCTTCAACCATAGCTCTCACAAAGTGATATTCAACATCAATATGATTTGTCTTTGAATGATAAGTTGGGTTCTTAGCCAGAAAAATTGCACTCTAACAGTCACAATCTATCCTTATAGCTTCTTGTACCAAACCAATACCTGAACACAATCTTTGTAACCATATTTCTTCCTTGCTTGCATGAGTGGTTGCAATGTATTCATCTTATGGAGTTGAAAGTGCCACTACATACTGTCTTTTTCTCATCCAACTGATTTCTCCTCCAAACAGGTTAAACACATACCCGCTTGTAGATCTTCTACGATCCATATCTTCATCTGAGTCTGCATCCACAAAACCATGTATGTCCAACACTTTGTCCAAACTTGGTCTTGCTTGGTAGCACAATCCATAACTAGTAGTGCCACACAAATACCTAAAAATACTCTTTATTGTTGTTCAATGCTCCTTCCATGGTTTTGACATATACCTGCTCAAAACTCTCATTTCATGTGCAATGTCCGGTCTAGTACATACCATTTCATACATCAAACTACCAACCACACTCACATGTGGAACATGAGACATGGCCTCCTGCTTTTCCTTTGTCTTGGGACACCGATTCACAAATAAATTTACACCTACAAGAATAGGGACCCTGATTGGTTTACATTCCTGCATATTGACCTTCTGCAATATTGTCTCGACATACTTTCTCTGATTTAACCAGAGTTTCTTGTTTTTCTGATCTCTTTTAATTTCCATGCCCAAAATGAAATTTGCAGCACCAATATCCTTCATGTCAAATTTAGAGGACAACTGAGTTTTCACATCCTGAATAATCTCCCTATTGTTTCCTATCAACAACATGTCATCCACATACAAGACCAAATAAATCAAATGATCACCAATTAATTTAAAATATACACAATGATCATCTTTGTGTCTTGTGAAGCCAAGTTCCAACATATAAGTATCAAATTTTTGATACCACATCCTTGGTGATTGTTTTAAACCATACAAGGACTTTTTCGTCTTGCATACCAGCTCCTTCTTTCCCTTCACAGCAAATCCTTTTAGATTTCTTCTTCCAGTTCCTCATGTAGGAATGTTGTCTCCACATCCATCTGTTCTACTTCAAAATCAAATGCAGCAACAACAAATAACATAAATCTAATAGAATTTAACTTAGAAACAGGAGAAAAAATCTCACCAAAATCAATTCCCTCAACCCGGGAATAACCCTTTGCTACTAACCGAGCTTTGTATTTCTCCACTTTTCCTTCCGCATTCAACTTATTTTTAAATACCCATTTGTTTCCAATGGGATTTCTTCCAATCAGAAACTCCACTAGATCCCAAGCCTCATTCTTATCCAAGGCTGTCATTTCTTCAACCATGGCCTTTTCCCATAGTTTTCCATCAACTGAATCCACTACCTCCCTAATAGTTCTAGGATCATCATCTGTAATAGACAAAGCAAAATTTGAACATAAATATGGTGGAGTATACATTTTTGGTAGCATTTTTTCCAGCACCGATCTCCTCAATATTGGAGTATGAGGATCTTCTTCTTTTGATTCATGCTATTATGTAGAGTCTGATTAATCATCCTTTGGCTCAAACTCTATTTTCTCTAGTTCTTCCTTACTTGGTAGGACTTCCTATTTGAAAACATCCTTCATTTCTCTAAATACCACATCTTGATTATACACAACCTTTTTAGTTTATGGGTTCCAAATCTTATAACCTTTGAGACCATCTTTATACCCAATAAAGATACACTTTTCAGCCTTCTTATCTATCTTACTCATGTTTTCCTTTGGAACATGAACATAGGCCTCACAACCAATTACCTTGAAATGTATGAGAGAGAGTTTCTTACTAGTCCATGCCTCTTGTGGAGTCTTGTCATCCATTGCTGATGAAGGTGATTGATTGACCAGGTAACATGCAGTATACACTTCCACTGCCCAAAATTATTTCCCTAACCCGACACCAATGAGCATGCACCTTGTTTTTTCCATCAGCGTCGTGTTCATCCTTTTTGCAACTCCATTTTGCTGAGGTGTATATGGAGTAGTCTGTTGCCTTGTTATATGAAACTTCTTACATAATTCTTCAAATTCATTCCTGTAGAACTCTCCACCCTTATCTATCCTCAACACCTTAATTATTTTATCTGTTTGATTCTCAACAAGAGCCTTAAATGATTTAAACTTGTCAAAGACTTCAGATTTCTTCTTAAGGAAATATATCCAAGTATTCCTCAAGAAGTCATCTATAAATGAGACATAGTACAAAAATTTTCCCAATGATGGAACTGGCATAGGTCCAAACACATCACTTTGCACTAGTTGTAAAATTCATTTTTCCCTCGTTGCACCAGAGGGGAACCTTACCTGATTCTGCTTCCCATATACATAATGTTCACAGAAATCAAAATCCAGAGAAAATTTAGGCATACCTTCAACCATACCTTTACCATGTAGTAGTCGAAGACCCTTCTCTCCGATATGCCCCAGTCTTTGATGCCACAACATAACCTTTTCTCCAGAGACTGTAGGATTTTTTTCTTCCTTTGCTCCAATATCAATAACAATGGAACTATTACACCCATTACTAATAGTGTTTCCTTGCAACTTATACATAGTTTCAATCCAAACTCCATTTAGCAACACCATTGCTCCTCGAACCATCCTGCAGGTTTCTTTTTCAAATACCATTTTTACCCATGCATCGTCCATTTTTCTTACAGAAATCAAATTTCTGGCCAATCCTAGGATGTGCAGAACACCAAGAAATGTTCTAATCCTTCCATCTATGAGCCTCAAATTGACTCTTTCTCTTCCTATGATTTTGGTTATCGAGTCATCACCTAGGAAAACATTACCTCCATCATACCTTCCATATTCATAGAACCACTCCTTGTGGGGAGTCATATGAACGAATGCACATGATTCAACCAGCCATGCCTCATGATCTGCATGTGTGCTTGAAGAATCCAAGTACACATCTCCTCCTTCTTCCCCTAATGTATTTTCTTCTATAGAGGGAGAACCTTAAGATCCCTTCACTTTCACAATGCTTTTGGATCTACATTGCTTCTTAAAGTGCCCTTATTTTCCACATCTCTAGCATACCTTTACAAAATTTATGGGATATTTAGATCTACCCTTAGACTTAGATCTCCCATTTGAAGAATTAGATCTATTTATTTCCTAGGAGTGTCCTCTTGCAAATAATGCATATGTGTTATGTCCTTCCATGTCCTTTCGTCTCATCTCCTCCGATAACAAGGATGATACCAAATCATCAAAACTCAAGGTAGTTGTATTAATACCTATGGAAAAAACCAGACTATCCCACGAGTTTGGTAAAGAACACAGTAAACTGATACACTTATATTCATCTTCAATTTTAATCTCAATAGATAATAACTGACTTACCACAGTATTGAAATCATTCAGATGCTCTGTCATAGAGTCTCCATCTATCATCCTCGGGTTATACAGCTTCTTCCGTAGGAACAATTTACTTACCAGGGACTTGGACTGATACAAGTTCCCCAACTTATTCCATAACTCCTTGGTTATAGCTTCCCCTGACACATTCAGTAAAACTAAATTTGAGAGACACAATCGGATTATGCTCTTCGCCTTCCAATCCAAATTTTTCCAGTCATCTGTTGACATTCCTATAGGTGCAATACCTGGATCCACCGCAATCCACTGATCTTTGTCTACAAACAGATCTTCCATCTTGAGATTCCACATCTCAAAACTTTTCCCATTACATTTCTCGATCTTTATTTTCAAACTACTCGCCATTTCTTTTCACTTGAAGAAGCAATACCACATATCTCCCACTTTAACAAGGCTTATCAAAGTCCCGAGCCAAACCCCTGACCATAAAGGCATCCTCCTAAAGCCAATAATTTCTTTGATACCAAATGTAGATTTTAACCTTGTACAATTATTTACTGCAAACATATTTTCAATAAAATAACAAAAAAGATACAGTGGCAAATACAAACATTACACAAAGATTTTTCCCTTGGAAACCCAAACCGGGAAAAACAACATATTCTATATTCATTCACATCATACATTGTTTATAATACAATATACATATAGGATTCATCAACATCCAAAACTCTAATCCAATGACCTAGATTAGTCAACAACACTAATTCCTTAACCGGAAATAGAAAACCATTGGCGAAAAACCATGTGTCGAAAAACCACCCAAAAATGGACATGAAAATCGGTAAAAAATAATCTTTTTCGGGGTCAGGATCCCCCCTCCAAACCCCCCAAACAAGGGGGCTCCTCCCCCCTCTTACCCCCTTTCACACTCGATGCAACGTAGACACTAGTTCTAGTCATGCAAAGAATATAACACATACCCAACATTGAATTCATGAAGTGTAGCCTCGATCACAGGGTTTGGTCGCATGGTAGAAAGGGCCTTCGCATTGGAGACTAGAGCGAAGGAGTTAGCACTAAAGGTATAAGACCAAGGTCATAACTTTAATTCGTATGGTGAAAATGCACCTAAATTATGGATTGGTTCAAAGGACTCGGCTCGTGCTCATAGCCCAAGGTCACACAAGAAAAAGGAGGTAAGCACTCGGGGCTTAATTCTATCGTTATATATATATATATATATGCACCTTTGAATTAATCACAAGTCTTGAGAATTTTTTCACTTGAAGGAATGGGTCATTGGGACAAGTGAATATGAAGAATACAGAGGGTCATGTTTAAGCCCTTTCCCACTAGGTTCAAGGACAAAAATGAGTTTACAGTATTGAGTGAGAAATGATATTGGTTAGGGAGAAATTTGGTCCATTCAAAACCAATAGAAACTGTATTGAATCCAAGAAAGTGGATTTGGGTCTTATGATGACTTTGTATCCATTGTGCACATATAGAACCAACCAATTGAAATTCATGACAGAAGAGAGGATGATTTTGAGACCTGTTCCATTGAGATAATATTGAAGTGAATGGATGAGTTGATCCATAAATGTGATCAAATCATGAGATTGAATTCTGATCATAATTGCAAAACAGAAATTCAGTCTCTTTAAATTTATNACAAAGATCCTTGGACAGACCCCTTTCAGGACTTACAGAGAAGCTCGGTAAATTTGGATCTGCCCAAGACTGTGTAAATTGGGTACACCGGGTAGTTTTTATCCATCATGTGGTATCAGAGCAAAAGAATAAATTGCATGTGTAGAATGAATGATTGCAGAGGTTGAGCTCTTAGGAGAAGAAATAACATTGAGGTTCTTTGGAGTTGAGAGTTGTAGAATCGTGGTGAATAAAGGAAATTCAGTTCCATCAGAAGAAGGAATTGGATATTGCATCCAGAATGGTTCAGCCAACAGAGGTGAACCTGAGTTGCATGCAACAAAGTGCATATTTGAAGTTAATCATTCCAGCCAGAGGAAGACTGAGAAAATGAGATCTTGGAAGAGATCTCTCATGTATGTGTTTATGTTTTGATTTTGGTTGTGTTTGTAGACTTTGAAAGGATGATAGCAACCGAACACAATAGGAGGCTATGAAGAGTAAAGTTAGAGAATATTGTAGAAGAACCAACAAAGCAGATTGATGAGAAAGAGGACAACATAGTTCTCAAGCAAAGGTGAGCAGTTGATTGCATAAGCCTGACAATGTTGGAAGTTGAGGAGAAGACATGCTCAAGAGAGGTTCTATTGTAGAAGAACCAAGAGGATACCAAGTGGGTGACTTGGTATGTGTGATAGGTTGAAGAATTGTTGCAGAGAAATTAGAGAGGCTTTTTGCATCTCACAAGTGGGAAAGGAAATTCCACAGAGGGAAGAGAAGATGACTACTGATAGTCATGAGAGAATCAACATCAAAAGTAAATTGAATGCCAAGGAAAATGGCAGAGAAACTAAGATGAGTCAAGAAGAGTTTGACAAAGGAATGGTTGAGTTGAAGAAAGAACTCAGTATAGTGATGATGTTGATAGATAAATATGAGGAAGACCAGAGATATTGTTGGACATTAAAGAAGAAAAAGATGAGATGGTGTTCATTGCAAATGAAGCTGAGGCACAAGATATATGCCAGGTTGAAGGAAGAACTCATAGCAACTGAGTATGAGATGAATGTTTTCCTATATGAACCAGAAAAAGAAGTATTATTTGGAGAAGATGAAGATGAGGATTTTGAAGAGGGATTTGTTGAAAGTCTCATGAAATACTTGGAGATTTCAGATCAACATGAGGAAATGTTGATAGAGGAGTCAAATGAGGCTAGAGAGCCTTATATTTTTAAATTGATAATTTGTGTGTGGTTGCAGGTGGTGCACAGACATTTACAATTTTCATGAAGATGAAAGAAGATGAAGGGGGATAGAACTCAAATTCTATTCCAAGAAGAGATGAAGAACATTTGAATAATATGCTCATACATTTTGAAGAGGAGATGAAACTTCTAGAAGAGATAAGGAGTTTTTTTATATTGAGGATGATGAATTTGAAAGAGAAACCACCACAATGAAGAAAACAGAGGAAGATCTAATAAATGGTTTGAATACTTCAGTGTTGCATGGGAAAAGGATGTTGGAAGTATATAAAGAGACTCAAAAGTCTCATGTTTTTAAAACTAATGAAGGGTTTGTGTCTGCAGGTGTCAAAGGATGTGAAGATAATTATGTCATGCCAGTAAAAGAGACAACATGGTATCATATAATTAGTAAAAAGGGAATATATGAAAGTTCAAGGAATGTAGTTGTTGAAGATGAAGCAATGAATTGTCTTAAGGATGCTTCAATTGAAGAAATCCTGGAGTTGGCTATGAAAGACTATGAGAATGCAAGTGTGGGACTTGAAAGAGTAGAAATGACAATAGAATATGATGGTATTGAAGATGAGTGGAGCAGAACTATAGAAGAAACCTTATCTAAAGGTATAAACTGTTTATGGAAAATCTGTCATTTGAACCAAATTCAAGAACATATTTTATTGGAACAATCATGTAGATTGAATTTACATCTTAAGGATATGCAACATTGGATGCATAATTGTTTTTAGGATGAGCAAAGGCATGAAGACCTGGAAATGGTAGGGTCCATACAAATGTTTTGTGAAAACTTGCAGCATAAACTTAATGTCAGTGATGTCTACCGGCAAACCACAAAGATGGAAATAATTGATGGAATATGGAAACTAATAGAGAATTTAACCAAAGAGAGTTGCCATGAAGTTGGAGGAACATCCAGCCACAAGTTACTGTGGACTGAAGGAGATTGCATCAACAAAGTTGTGAGCAAGCAACAAAATAAAAAATGGGATCCTGGAAAGTTGCATACAATGCAACATGATAGTAAAAGAGGAGGATGTTACAAATGAATGAGTGGACAACAACATCATAAAATTTGGAACCCCAGAGAAATGAAGGAAACTTCAACAGAAGCAGGACAACATGCAAATATTGATGAACAACTACAACATAAAGTTTGGGATCCAGGATAACTTCTACAAAGGAACTCGTGATCAGGAGATCATGAACATTTTGTTCCTTAGGAGTTTGATGCAGGAGAAGTTTTCCTCCAAAACATATTTCTTTGAAGATACCTAAAGGGTATTGAGTTACTAAGGGAGTGGGTTCCCTAATGTTTATTTTATTGAGAATTTCCTATGTTTTGAGGAATTCTAGAAGGATGGTATAAGGATTATTTTGTATGTAATTGAATCTGCTTTATTTGAGTAGATCTTGAGTGTTTGAGTGAGTTAGAGAGATATTAGGTTAGTTATAGATCTCATAAGGATTTGGAGGATCTAGAGAGATCCTAGGGGTTGTTGTGAAAATTTTGTAGATCTAAGTGTCCTAGAGATTAATTTAGGAAATATTGTTAAGATTTGAACCAATTATGGTTTCAGAACCTTTGTAATTTAATTGTAAGATTCTGAGCATGAAGGGTGGCCAACTGAGTGAGGAATCAGGCCAAGTGTAAGAGAGTGTGAGAAGCCAATTAAGAAGAATTGGCAAGAACATGTCAGATTGTGGCCATAGGGCCAATTAAGGTCAAACGAATGTAATGCAGGTTTGATTTACCTTATGTAAACCTATGTACAATGTGTGCATTATTGAGTAATGAAAGTCACTATGTTTCGAGTGTAATTACTTATTGAAATCCAATGATCACTCTGTGATTGTTTATGTGTCTATCCATTGTATTGAAGTGGTAATCAAGGAGAGGTAGTGTCGATTTGTAAATGAAGGATTTGATATTTTTTTGCAAGTTTCAAATGGATTATGAAGACCCTTTTCGTGTGTGGTATATACACATCCCTCTATATTTGGCTAATATTGTGATTGCCGGGTCTAGGAGGGTCTAGGAGGGAACATTGTGGTTCAAGAATGATAACAATGGGATTAATAGAAACTTTGATCCAATAATTGAATTAGAACAAGATGAGAGAGAGAACAGGACCATGAAGATTTTTTAATGATCATTTATCACTATAAGAATCTATGATCTAATCGTTGTTACAGGCATGTAATTTGGAATAAGCTACAGGAACCATTGATTTCTTAGGGTTTGATTGTGGACCATTGGGTCAAGAGTCGGGAGGCGTCCATGTCGTTCCAAATTCAACGCATTAAATTCATCGGATCGATTCAACCTTAATTCAAGACCATAGATCTGAATGATGGGGTAAGTGTATTGGTCCAAGCGTGAAAGAAGAAGGACCGTTAGATCGCGATTGGAGATGAGAATCGACGGTGGAGAATACTTCGTGTTTGTAGGAAGCTTGAGCTTTAATAGAAAGGATATTTGTGAAGAGTAACTTTGGTGGGTTACCAGACATTACGGGTTGCCACTTTATTTGATCGCTCCCTCCCCAGTGGGTTAAATAGCCACCTTTTGAATTCACGAAGTGTAGCCTCGGTCATAGGGTTTGGTCATATGGTAGAAAGGGCCTTCGCATTGGATAATAGTGCCAAGGAGTTGGTGATAAAGGTATAAGCCCGAGGTCGTAAATTAAAGTCATATGGTGAAAAGGCACCCAAATTATGGATTGGTTCAAAGGACTCATCTCGTGGTCATAGTCCGAGGTCACACAACCAAAAGGAGGTAAGCACTCGGGGCTTAATTCTATCGTTATATATATGCACCTTTGAATTAAGCATAGATCTTGAGATTTTGGTCACTTGAAGGAATGGGTCATGGGGACAAGTGCATATGAAGAAGACAAAGGGTCATGCATAAGCCCTTTTCCACTAGGTTAAAGGACATAAACGAGTTTTACAGTCTTGAGTGAGAACTGATACTGGTTAGGGAGAAATTTGGTCCATTCGAAACCAATAGAAATTGTATTGAATCCCAAAAATTGGATTTGGGTCTTATGATGACTTTGTAGCCATTGTGCACATATAGAACCAGCCAATTGAAAATTCTGACAGAAGAGAGGATGAGTTTGAGACCTGTTTCATTGAGATAATATTGAAGTGAATATATGAGTTTATCCATAAATGTGATCAACTCATGAGATCAAATTCTGATCATAATTGTAGAACATAAATTTAGTCTCTTTAAATTTAGAATACATTGCAGAGATCCTTGGACAGACCCCTTTGAGGACTTACAGACCAGCTAGGTAACTTTTTAGTTGCCCAAGACTATGTAAATTGGGGACACCAGGAAGTGTGTATCCATCAGTGGGTCAAGGGACTGTAGGGACCACCTAAAATGTTTCCAAAGAGTTATATCAATGTAATTAGTATCACAAGGGAGTCTGTTGAGATGGGTCCTGAACATTTGTGTTCTTAGGCACACAAATTTTTTTTACTAAAGATATATACCAATGTGATCAATACTACACAGGGAATATTTTGAGAGTTGTCTCCTTTGATGGTGTGGGTTAGCCCCAAACTTGTAATATCACTCATGTCTCGGTATTGCAGTGCTAAAACAATTCTTAATTTTATGATATTATAGTGAAAAAAAAAATCAACTAATTGTATTGTATATAGGTTCCTAAGGAAAAATGAGTTTAAAGTGTTATATCTCTTTGATGTACCAATGGGTCTCCAACAATAGAACTTGATTAAATATCTCATGATGTTAACTAAGAAGGCTAGAGTGTACCCTTATCTATACTACCCAATTCCTAGGTAAGAGAGAGTGATCTCCCCAATTGTTGTTATTGATGTATTATAGCAATCAAACGTCTGATAGGTTTATGTAAGGTTGGATTTAGGTGGGAATAGGGGGATTCCAATATACCTAAGGGGACATGGAAGATAAAATACATAGGCATATTCTGTCTGATGCGGTACTACTCAAATGGATACCAAAATAGGTGTACAAGGGTGTCCAAATAGGTGACTCCAATTGTATTTCTTAGTTTCTATGCTTCCCCAACCACAATTTTACCTACTATATTACATACCTTTGTGTTTAAATACATCAAAACATGTCTCTATCCTAAGCAAAAAAAATCTAAAAATCAAGCATGTATTGTTATAAGAGAGATCTCTAATACCACGTGTGATGTTCCTTAATAGCTAAAACAAAGTATTTGGATTGATATAGATATAAATATAACTATAGAAAAATAAATAAAACAAAATCAAAGTAATGATACAATGATAGTATTCAAACCATTATTTATATTATGGATATGAAGCAATGTTTACTTGCCTCTTCAAAGGGGAAACATCCAATTTAGAAAAGTTCCAATACATTATTAGTCACTTGACACCATATTACATAGCTTCTACTACTATAAATAGCTTCTAACTGACCAAAACCCTAACCACCTAGTGGACCTTCATTAATGAGGCTAAAACAACTAACTAGTGGAACTTATTTAATGACACCTTATATTTATTGATCAAACACTCTCTAACAACCATAGTGGGCCTCAATTGAGTGGACCTTATTTATTGAGGACACCTTACATTTATTTATCACACACTATAACTACCATAGTGTGCCTTAATTTAATAGATATGGATATAATACATTAACAACCAAACCCACTAAATAGGGGAATTAGGGTGGGACCCTAACAAACAACATACCTCATAGAAGTAAAGAGACTATCCTAAATAATAGGACATAAAAATAGGTTAATATGAGTTAAGGTAAACTATAATGATAACAAATATGGGATACTTAGAAAAACATCTAGTCTAAAAGGGTCAGGAAAATTTATAAATGAGGATCTCATCCCAGTAGATCAAGCTAAAGGAAGGAAGTTCATAAGGTAAAAGAGTCCATGAAAGAAGGGAAATGGGCAATAATCATAAATAGGAAAGTAATTTTTATAGACAAGAGTCAAAAAAATATTGACATATGAATTCAGTAAACTTGGGATCCTCATGTGGAATTGTCAGGGATTTCCATGGAGGAAGGTTTGTAGGTTGAGTTAGATTTCAAAATAAATTGGCATTATTTTACTTGTGGAAACTTGAGAATATGATTAATCTTGTGTCAACCCTATATGGATAGGTTTACTATGTGGTCAATATGGCATAAAGGATATTCTCGCAAAGGACTTGGAGGAATAGCTTACTTCATAAGGAATGACCTTAGACCCTATGTTAAGATTCACAAGAAAGATCCATTCAACCAATACAATTGGTTAGAGATCTCAAACATTAACACTAAAAAAAAATTGGATAAATGTTAATTTTCACCCTTAAACTCAATGTTTTATTTATAAAAAAAAAGAAGAGTAATTTAAACAAAAATGGGCATTTCAATGGCTTAAAGCATGAGATCTCTTGTGTAAGGAATGAAGGCAATATTATTTTGCTAGGAAACTTTAATGCAAGAACTGCAAATAAGAAATCCATAATATTAAGCAACATCTCTAACCTTGGCCCTCTATGGCTAGAGGGAGATCCCGATTTGATCTACACATATGAAAGAAGCTCTTAATATTTAATTGAAAACTTTTTTGGTATTGATCTAGTTAAATAATAGATTTATAATGAGCTAAAAATTTGTAATGGTTTAAAACAATTGCCAAGCTTATATGATTTACATCCATAGTCTTGGAAACAATGTAGTTGACTATATTATTTCATCCATCTCATTAGTTAATCAAATTGTTAGCATTTGTATTTTATTAAATTGAAAGCTTGTTTCGATCATAAACCCTTGGTATTACATAGGAAACCCAATGAAGAGGATCCTAATAACGAAAATCACATAATTATTTATGAAATCAAATCTAACATTTTATTAAGGGATCAAAGAAGGATTTAAAACTCCTCTCTAATAGTAACAATATTGAGGACTTGTATCATAACTTTACATTGAACCTTTCAACTTGCATAAGCAAGTACTAAGTTCAGTGCATATTTCAAAAGAATAAGCATTTGACTAATAATTGGTATGATAAATATTACAAGATTTCTAGGAAAACATTAGATATGCCTTAGATAAATCCATAAAAACTATCAAAATAAAGTAGTAAAAAACTATTGTTAAAAAAAAGAATGTCAATACATAAACAAAAATCAGGAAAAGTTCATGAACCTCTATAATTTTGAACCATTTTTTCTAGAGAAATATCTTAACTCTAAAGGCTAAGAGGTATGATTACTATGAATGGATGGAACTTGTAACCCTAAAAAWWTTTRCGAATGCCTTAATGTTTCAKCTAAYAACCAAATCCTTCTTACAATGAAAAACATGTTCATTGTAGAAGACATTGAATTTGGAGTTAAGTGCCTTGCAAAAGGGAAGCTAAATACATTGAAGGTTATCAAGATGAAATTTTAAAGATCAAAGGCTCTATTCTTATTCCTCACATTCACCACATTTTCAATATAGTAGTCAAGGAAGCCTACTTTTCTAAGCTTTTGATGGAGAGCCTTGTTATTCCTATTTTTAAAAGAGGCAACAAAATAATCCTACAAAATATAAGGTTTTTATGATAATCCATCTTACTACTAAGTTGTATCATTTAATATTAGAGTAGAACATCAGCTCATGGCTTAAAATTCATGGCAAGAGAGACAAAGCCAAGCTAATTTTCAAAGTTCTCATTGGACTTTGGACCACCTAATTACTCTAGGGATTATAGATGAATATTGTGAGACAACAAGGTGAATGATATTCTTCGTTGTTTAGTTGACTTTAAAAATATTTTGAAATGTTCCATAGAAATGACCTTTGGAAGAGGGTAGAATATATTGG
>JASDQU010735883.1:275669-289248 GCA_032191745.1 Picea mariana | reverse complement strand
CCAAGCTAATTTTCAAAGTTCTCATTGGACTTTGGACCACCTAATTACTCTAGGGATTATAGATGAATATTGTGAGACAACAAGGTGAATGATATTCTTCGTTGTTTAGTTGACTTTAAAAATATTTTGAAATGTTCCATAGAAATGACCTTTGGAAGAGGGTAGAATATATTGGAGTTCCTTTTGGGTTGAGGGTTGTAGTCATAAGTCTATATGAGAGGGTATTTTCCAAGTTCATAAATAACAAGGGTTGTTGAGAGAAAATAAATTGTAATATAGGGGTTAAGCAAGGTCATCCTATATCTCCTATTATTTTTTGTATTCATATTAACAAGTTAGAGGATTTCATGGAGAAATCAATTTGTGCAACAATGTAGCTCATGGGATTAGCCATCATCCTCCTTATATATGCAATTGATATTTGTTGAGCCTTAGTTTGACCATGTTTACAATTCTTATTTAAGTTTACTATCACCCCATTTACCTTCCATTCTCATTCATTTATCATTTACATCACCACATATTATCCACTTTTCATCATAAGAGCTTAGAGAGACGTGATTATTAAATTCAATGATTTTCCATGTTTCAATGATTACTTAGGATGAATTTTGTGGTTTCCTAATTAATTTTGGAGGTCTAGCTATATTTCTAAGATTCTACAGGAAATCTGGTAGCGGATACCATCTACAACAAATACGGTAATGCATTTCATCTACAGAAACTAATGTAGTGGTTGCCACCTACAGGAAATCTGGTAGTGCCTCGACGTTCGGGATAGGTGTGCCTCCCGAGGGAAAATTTGAGCATATGGGTTTTGTTGGGGATGTCATTGTCAAGATTTCGCATTGCTCAAACAGTCCCAACGACCATCAAGAAAAGGTGCTAATCTCTAGTCAAATCCATGGTCATGCCACTCTATTTTTTCAACAAACTGGTCTGATTTTTTGGAAGAAATGCCCAAGTTGGACAGCCACATATCCCACAATGATCCTATAGGAAAAAAAAAAACTCCTTCTTCATCATCGAGCCAACAAGATGCAATTATTCTTGTCTTAACTCAGCAAAATTCCAAACAAGGTGATCTTCTTGCTGAGAGGGAGATTATGTGGTTGTAACAATTTATTTCTATAATCTGAAGCATGTAATTATAAACACAATATCCACCAATGTTGTAAGATGTCGTTGGTTGATTGGATAGTCATTATTATGGTTGTAAATCTTGTTGTGCAAAGGTTGTAAGAAATTCTTTGTAATTCTCTATTTGGGTGATGAATTAAAGGACGATTATGATGTTGATCTACAGTAGTGCGCTATAGTTTCTTTGTAGAGTGTGTTGGAAGAGGAAGGCCCCCCTCTCTCTAGTATACCATGTGTATTTATTTTCCTTTCTATAGTTGTAGTTATAATTTGCATTCCACGGATTTATTTGAGTATTTATACTTGCAGTTTGTTGAGGAAAAGATGTGAATTTATCTTACTCAAACATTTTTTAATCTTGCTTAGCTAAGGAAAGATAGTCAAGAATATTACCCTATGTTTTATAGCCTCAAAATGTATTTCCCAATCCACAAGTATTAATTACAAGGGTTTAGGCTGATTTTTTAAATGAAAAGATTGTTGCAAAATATGAAATTTTTATATAATTTTTTGAACATATACAGATTGATTGCAGAAATTAAATGTGGAGATCAAAAGCCAAAGTAACCAATTCACGGATTAACACAAATGAGACAGAATAACAATTGCTTTATTTCATTCCAAGAAATCAAAAGTATATTTCTCTTTATAAAAATCCCTGTGAGGGCATGGACCAAGGTCAAACTTAAATATCCCCGATGAAAACCATACAAAAGGACTCTGACAAGAAGTAAAAACTGAACTTTAAAATCTGGATCAACTTGCCATAGATTGTTTCCCACTTGACTCTACACAATATCCTTTATCAGTCATGAAACTCAATTCATAAACAGACAAGTATACACAGACTATCAAAGATAGATCAACACCTCTGAAACAAGCATATGAATGATGTGGTTCATCTGTGAACTTTGTTGTCTACAATAGGACCCTGCTGTCAAAAAGAGAATTAGGCCTTTAATGAACTAAAGAATGAATGAAAATTGTACTATCTCAATAAAACTCAAGATCAAACTTTAGTATTTCTTTCTCCTTCTATTCTCCCCTTGTTCTTCCTTCTCATTTGGCTTTTATGAATTCCAAATCAGTTGAAGTAGTTCAACTACCTCATTTAGTTAAATTAACTAAAACTTAACTAATTTTAGTTTAGGGGAAATAATAATAATAATAATAATTAAGGGTTTTTTTATTAAATAATAAATAAGTAGGTGGGACCACTTGTGACTCCCTTTTATTTCTTTAAAAAAATAAACACAATTAGACAACTAATAAAACACATGCCTCCTTGAGGCTCCCATAATTATTTCCACAATTTGAAATTTAAATATCAGAAATATTTCAAATTATATCCAAAACATGTAAATATCCACAATATCCCAAAAAATATTTTGATGTCCAAAACTTTCTGCAGTCCACTGTCCTCGACAATCAATTATAAACACATAAATCAAAGCCCATATTTTCCACTTTGAGAGGCAATTCTTCTCTTGTCAATGTTGTCCCCTTTGTATTTCCCTCAATTAGCCTTAGGTTGGGTGGAAACGTGAGGCTTAACCTCAGTAATAACATGGGAGAAATCGTCCCTCAAGTGCATACGGGAGGACACTGACTTTGTTGAGTCACTTGAAGGAGATGAGGGGAAATCAACAGCTTTACCTTTGTCTTCCACATGGGGAGCCTTTATTTTGAGTTGTTTTCTTGCATGGAAGGACTGTACAGGTGAGTGTGCAGGGAAAATTTGAGCATTTGGGTTTATAGGTGGAGGAAGAGCGGGAAATGACAAGTTGGGCCAACCAGGATGGTGGGAGACTGTCGGATGAAAATCCTCCTTCCATCCATCATTCTCGGGAATTTCTAGTTACAAAGATACATGGGGAGGTACAGGGATACCAGGAACATTTTGGGGCTGGAAGGGAGGCCTCTCTGGTCTGGGTTGAATTATCCTTTGTCCAATCCAATTGAAGAATCCATCTTTAAAAAGATGGTTCAAATCCTGAGGATCAACATCAAAATGAATTGAGAATCTGGGCCTTCTAGGCCCTTTGTTCCAAATACCTCTTCCCCTATTGTTTCTGCCATGACTTCCTCTACTGAACAAACTCATCCTGTAAGTAGAAATTTATTAGCAACTATCCCTTAACAAACCATACATGACATTATCTTTATATGAAACATGGTTTGGCTCATAAATTAACATAAGACCCATGCAATTCAATCCATAAAAATTATTTAATAATTTCCAAATGAGCAGGGAGTGAGATAGGGTTCATGGGATATCTTGGGGGATTTGTAATGAGCGGAAAAGTGATATCATGACAGGGAGTAACAACACGAGTACTACTCAACAATTCATTAAATAATTAATTGTGCAATCAATACCAAAATATATCAGTTGTCACTTATTTATGTGTCATATTTTACCACTGTCATACAAAGGTTTAATTTTATTTTATTGAATAGGGCGTGAAGAAATGAAAATGGGATCATGAGAGGGTTATAATGAGAGAAAAAGTGAGAATATGGAGGGAATAAAATGGATATTGTTCATAAAAATAAATTAAACCAAACAACAACCATAACTCTGTTCCAATCACAATCCAAAAAGCATCCACTTTCAATACCCAAATCATTTAACTGCCCCTTAATTGCCGACAGAATGCTTATTGTCTTCAATAATAATAATAAAACAATTCAATTGCCCAGAATTTCTTCAACTATATCAATCCTTGCATCTTATACCATATCTATGAAACACCATATTACATCGTTGCCAACATCATAACTATTCGAAACACAGTCATGCATGCTCCAATTTTCTTTTAAAAAAAACAAGATATAATATGCACAATGATTCCAATTATTCATCCCTTGCAATCAAATAATAACAGACTGAGTATTAACCACCAGCAATCGACTTTCCAATACTGACTAACACAATCCACTATCCTCCAAACAATAATCGGGCTTGATTTAATCACACACATGTCATCGACAATTTAATTGACACAATCTTGATTCGACAACAGCAGTCAACCAAAAACAATATGTAACTCTGAGCCTAAGGTTTGTGTTCATAAAACATGTACAGACTTCCCTTTAAAATAAATGCTCAATAAAAGACAGAGCCATCTAATGCGCGAGGGGAACAGAACCAAATCATACACCCAGGTGTCTCCTTTAATCTTGACAAAACCAAGATCATGTTTGATGAATCAATCACACACACATGTGTCTTTGAAACTTAGATGGAATCATGATTGTGCTAGGATTTAACACAACAATGAGTGGAAAAAACATAAATTGACCAAAAGGGAAAACTCTCGGGTTGTAGGTAACCCATACTTTTTTCTTTTCAAACAAATTTATCACAGAGAGGAAATACAGAGACTCGATCAAGAAATGGTCTCTGAAGTCAGAGAGACCATGTTCTCCTTTGAAAAAAATTACCACAGTCATTTAACTGGTAAACCAAAATCTTGATAAAACAAAAAAAGGTGCTCGAGGAGAACAGAAATAAATTGGGCTCAATAGAACCAAGTCGGGTTCTTTAAAACTTTATTGCAAAGAGGTAATGAGAGTATGCTTAATCTTCGAAAACACAGAGAGCTCGTAATCGTTTTACCTCCTAAAATAAGTTATCACCGAGAAGCAATCATAGGTAATCAAGTATAATCGTGGAAGGAAAAAGAGTCATGCTCTTTTGAAAACACCACAATCTTTTAACTTATAACCCCAAAATCTTGACAGAGCTAAAAAGTGCCCGAGTAGAAACAAAACAATTCAAGCTCAACAACCCAGGCACACACAGATGCCTCTTAAAACTTTATTGCGGAGAGGAAATGAGGGTTGGTTTGAACAAGGAAGAACCTTCAAAGACATAGAGAGACCATGTCTCTTCCAAACACCAAAGATTTCCATAACCTTTGAAACAAATTTTGATAGTGAGGCTTACCAAAATATGAATTAACCACTACAACAGAGATGAGAGGAGTGAACGCTTAAAACTCTTGTGAAAAGAATGTATGAGCACAACCCGTGCAATTCGACACAAATATAGGCTTCCATTTGATATTCTGGCAATACAACGGTTGGACTATGAAATGCTTTCGGTGATAGTGACAGTGAAGACAAAGCCATAACAAACAATATCTCGGGGCTCTGCCAAGCAGAGCAAGAGGGACCATCATGGATGGAGAGAAAAGGATCCATACCTGTAAAAAATCGCTTCAAGGAAGAGTTGGCATGTGTTTTTCCCTTTCAAAACCTAAAATTGTGGAGCTTCCACAACCGACAGAGAAAAATGCAACTATGGCTAAGGTGATGGGATCGAGGGTGGTTTGGAGTGACGTGTAGTAAATGCACGTCACTTCCTCACTTGGCCCTATTCAATTCAACATACTAGCCAGCCCATTACCATAACACCAACCATTAAATTCAAACACATATCCATTGCATAATTCAATGCCATATCATTTTTATAGCGCGCCACCCAAAACATGTCACAACTTTAATAATAACCTTATGTTAAAATTACCATATGTGCTTCCCATATAATCTTTTAACCAAGCGCATAGTAAAACAGCTAGTTCCATCACTTCCCATTTGTCACTATTACATATACATTCAAGGTTTATATATAATCCTTTTGCCATAGCCTTAGGACTTATCCATATTTTTTCTCTTTTCATTTTGATCAAGCTCCCATATCATCATACTATATTTTGCATAAAATCATGTATAAGATTATTAATCAATGTTATAACATAACATAACATAACACATGTAAAACAACATAATCTGCATATCCATAGCACTACCATGTATTGCGAGTGAACATCATCAACATCATCAACCAACCATGTTGTCATGACGAATGACACCAATACTTGCATCGTCAATTGTAGAAAATTGTGTAGACATTATCATAAAAACAACAAACATATAAGCATAACACATCCATCATAGTGCCTCTAGTCTACAAGGGGGTCCCACCTACTAGTTAATTATTATTATCATAAATAAATAATAGAGCTTTAGCAATCCTTTGCGGGCAGTATTCATCGTTGTGATTTTAATCGTCAACAAATTGGTGACTCCACAGGGAAACATGTTTCCAATAGATTAAGAACTCAAAATATCCAGTTTCAAATACCATGTAAACATTATATCAAGAAGATAGACATCATAATGATTATGCAATAGGGGGAAGTGAGCGGTTTAAGGGAAACAATGACTGGGATTTTGGGAATAATTCATGGAAAGTGTTAACTATGAGGGAGTTTATCCATGTATGAATAATCATTCGATTGATCATAGTAAAAGCATTCTTGACTTCAAGGAGAAAAAATTTATGGTATGCTCTTTTGAATCTTGGAGTAGATGGAAGAAAAGGAAAGCAGAAAGGGGATAAAACCAACTATCTTATCTAACAACAGTTGAAGTAGATAACAATTTCAATAATGTTTTCAAGGGGAAGCATCATGACAGTTGTGTAACCTAATTGTTATTGATTAACAATACTTTCAAAATAGCGTCGTTGTGGCAAAAATGATCCAACATTTTATTTTGACAGAAAAGAAGTCAATAACAAAAAAAATAGCAGAAAAAAAACAGCATAAATGAAATAACAAAAATGAAATAATAGAAATGAAAAATCAAAGCAAATAAAACAAACTATAATACAAAAAAAATTGCATACAACATTTAAACTTTCAAGTTGGTTCCACATAGTGTTTTAGGTGGGAACAGTTGGTGCTATAGGAAAACAATCTCTCTTGCAAGTCCTTTAGGATATAGGAATTTGCGCCCAAGACAAAAGTGATCTTAAAAGGACCCAACGATAAATTTTGGAACTTCGATTGCCTTCCTCTATCAGCATGAGTTGAATCCCACAATAATACCTTCTCATTAACCTTAAATTTGGCAGCTTTGACACTTTTATTAAAATATCTTTTAACGGTGTGTTGTCTTCTCTTTATATTATCCAAGGCAAACGTCCTTTGCTCCTCTAAATCCAAAAGTGCATTCATTCTTTGAGAGATATCGGAATAATTTAATTCTTCAACCTGTAGCATCATCCTTAGAGAAGAAAGTTCCAACTTAGTAGGAAGAATGGCTTCTTGACCATAAACAAGCTAGAAAGGAGTGCAACCAGTGCTCACCTTGGTGGTAGTGCAATCTGCCCAAAGGGCATAAGTGAGGAGAGTGTGTCATTGATGAGGCTTATCTTCAATAAGCCTCTTGATAATTCTAACCAGATTCTTGTTGGTAGACTCAGCTTGCTCGTTTCCTTGTGGATAATAAGCTGATGAGGTAAAATGTTTAACCCCTAGTTTAGCTAGAAATTGAGTCAGCTTGGAATAAATAAAAGTGGGACCATTTTCTGTAATAATTTACAAAGGAAGACCAAATATGGAAAAAATATTAGTCTCAAAGAAATAAATCACCTGCTCATCCTGTGAATGCTTAAGTGGGACAACTTTAGTCCATTTCGTAAAAGAGTTTGTGGTTGTCAAGATAAAAACATGCCATGTTGAAGATGGAGGATTAATAGGACCAATAAAGTCTAGACCTCATTTTGAAAAAGGAAAGTCAGGGAGGACATGTTGTAAAGGCATAGCAAAAAGACTTTCTTTCCCAACAAACTTTTGACACTTGTCACAAGATCTTGAAAAATTATAAGAATCACGAAAGATTGAAGGCCAATAGTACCCTTTTATGATAATATTAAAAGAAATAGTTTTACCAGAAAAGTGACCTCCTACATGAATAATGGAATTTGAAGATCCATGAGTCTCTTGTAACAATTTACATGCTTCCTCATTGTTCACACAGTGAAGTAACATACCATCCGCAGATCTCCTAAACAAGAAGTCTCCTATAATGGTGTATCTAGAAGATTCGAAATGGAGCCTTCTTATTTGATGCGTATCTAAGTTATCTAGACATATTTCATTTTTCAAGTAATACACCATATATTTGTACCAAGGATGTTCATTTACAAGAAGGATTTGACTATCAATGTAAATCAGTGTTGATAGAGATCTATCGTGTTCATCAATTTCTTCACTTGCTTCTGCATGTTGAGCCAAGTGAAGGGCTAAGTCACGTCCCTTAATGGTATTATAAGTCATAATGGTTAGATCATGCTCCTAGATCTTACTAAGCCAATTTGCAAGCTTCCCTGAAAGATAAGTCTGTGAGAGAAAAAACTTGACAGCAGGTAAAGGGACTTTTACCAGCGTGTGATTACCTATGATAAAGTGGCGAAATTTTTCAACAGCCTTAACAAGAGAGAAAGCATGATTTTCAACATAAGAATATTTAAATTCATCATCTGACAAGATTTGACTCATGTAAGCCACTGGTTTTTCATTAACTCAGTCATCATATTGCATGAGGATAGCAGAAACTGCTTCCTCTATGGCATTAGTATATATAACAATTTTTTTCTCAAAATCTGGCTTCACCAAAACCGATGCGGAACTGATTTCCTTCTTGATCCTTATGAAATAATTTTTGACATCAACAGTCCAAGAAAAGGAACGATCTTTCTTAAGCATATTTTGAATTGGTTTTACCATTAAAGCAAAATCAGGAACAAACCTACGAACAAAGTTGATAACACCCATAAAGGCTTGGACCTCCTTCTTGGAAGTAGGAGCAGGAAGATTTAGGATAGCAACAATCATTTTGGGTTCTATGCTTATTCCTTAATCAGAGACAATGTGTCCAAGGAGCTTTCCCTTGGTAATGTCGAAAATAGACTTAGAAGGATTTAAAGAAATGCCAAATTTCCTGCATCGTATGAGAACCTTCTTCAGATGACCAAAATGATTTGATCGGTTTCTCGAATACATTGTTAAGTCGTCCAAATAAATCTGAATAATTTTGTCGATCAATTGTCAAAATCTATTTGCATAGATCTTTCGAAAGTGGCACCTACATTAGATAAGCCAAAAGGCATACGTTCATAAGAGAAAGTTCCCCAACGTGTAATAAAAGTGGTCTTATATTTACCTCTCATTTTTACCTTGATCTAATTGTAACCAGAAAAACCATCAAGTAAGGACATCATCTGTGACCCTGCAAATTGCTACAAAATCATTTCCATATTAGGGAGAGGAAAATGGTATTTTATACTAGCTCTATTCAATGAGCGAAAAATCAATGCATAATCTGATCTAACCAGTCGTTTTCTGAATGGGAACCAAATTAGAAACCCACTCAAAATACTTAACAGGGAAAATTATCCTAGCCTTCAAGAGTTTTTCCAACTCCTTCTGAATAGTTTCTTCCAGTGCAGGGTTTTTTTCCTAACCAGTTTTATTCCCTCCTTGATACGAATGGCATGTTGTAAAAGAGCTATCAAAACCATGAATATCCTCATAAGACCAAACAAAAACATCTTGAAATTCACGAAGTAACGCAGTGAACTTCAATTTTTCTTCATCAGAACATCGAGCACCTATATTAACATTCTTTGGATAGTCGGGTGTCCCAATGTTCAAGGAAATGGTTTCACCCACTTTCCTTTTCGACTCCTCTTCTTTATGTTTTTCTTTGTTGCCTACATCACTCGATGAAAATGAACTTTCTAGAGGATTCAATCCCTTCATAATTTTGTTATCTTCCATTGATATAATCTCCTTAGGCTTATAAGGTTCATTTTGTATGAAAGAACAGATGCTCTCATCACTAGGGAAGACCTTCCATGACTCTACATTGTCAGGGATATGTGGACGATACAAGGATTGAAAGGTGCAATCAGGTCTTTGTGGCAGAAGTTGTCGAGTAGGAAAGGCTGCAAAAATAGCTAACATGTTGGCCATTGAGTTCAATTCCCTTTTAACATGAGTGATGTTGAAAGATAGCAAGTTCGAGATAAGTGCCCAAACAGTTTGGGTGTAACGTTTCATTAACTTGTTTCTAGGAGAATATATCTTACATAAAAGGTTTACAACAAATTCGGAATCCCCAAAAATTGTAAGGTGGCCACAACCTAAATTATAGGAATTTCCAATGCCTAGCAATAACGCTTCAAATTCGGTGACGTTGTTTGTACAAGAAAACTCTAACCTATAGGAAAAGTTATGAATTTTACCCACAGGAGAGTACAATATAATTCCAGCTCCATTTCCTTCATTGGAGCATGAACCATCAAAGTGCATGTGCCACATCCTATCCATGATCATCTATGTTAATTTGTTCCAAGGTAGTTTTGTCCTCATCTACAAATATGGAATACACTCCTAGCTCCTCCTCGATATAATTCACATTAGGTTGTGGGATGATTTCTATATAAGGTGATATTCTTCCCTCCCTTAGGACTATAATGTTCTTCCCATTCCGAGGAACGGATAAGTGTGTCACGTCGAGTGAGAAGTATCCACCCGTCAAATCTTGTCATTCTCTTCCTAAGATGATTAAATAATTACTCATTGGCATGTCAATTACCTGAATATTAAGGGTCGTCATTATTTCAGGATGCACGCACAAAACCAAGGTCACATCTTTGATTTCACCTATGGTCGATTGTTGTAAACTATTATAAGAGATCATGCTTCTGGCATTTTCATTTGTACAAGACAAGCCTAGTTCTTCCATAATAATATTTGACATTACACTTGGGCCCGAACCGTCATCGATGAGACAACAATGGACTATTTTTTTCATAATATTTACAAAAATAAGAAACGGAGGATTCTTTACAGGGTGCCTAAAATTATGTACACCTACTTTATTTATAGTTGAGACCTCTTCATATACCTCTTCAGAAATATTGGCCACGATGGAAGTTTTGCCTTCCATGAAATTTTTTAGATGCTTTTTTTTCTCTGGGATGGCAACCATGTCCAGGAGGGTAGCAGCGGCTTTAATATTAGTCAATTGAATGAGAATGTTGTATTTAGAAGAGGGGAGAGGTGAGGGAGTTCCTTGATTGTCAGGAGTTTTAGTAACTTGTACAGTAGCAGCTAGTGAATATGATCTTGGGCTAGAAGAAGTGCGAGGAGGATCATATTTACCTTTCGGAGCATAGGATTTATTCCTAGTATTTATGATCATGACATCCTCTGGTTCTGCAAAATCTAGGATGGCAATAGTAGTTTGAGGTATTTTACCAAATATTTTATCTCTGGCACTTTCTTTACCTCACAAGTACTTTCCTCATGGTGTTCCTCGCAAAAGTTACACCAACTGTGAGGCATGATGGCTTTAGATTGAAAATTATTTTCATTAGGATTCCTAAAGGGTGGTGAAGAAGAAGATGAGGCCCCAAGGGTAAGTGAAGTGGCATTTCCCTTCCGCTCATACGCTATCATTCGGTTATTCATGTCTTGTACAAGGTGTAAGAGGGAAGATATGTATGTCTATTTAATTGAGTCTCCCTTAGGAAGACTTGTTCTTTCAAGTTGTTCTTCATACTCTAAACAAGTATGCAAAGAGGAACCAAGGTTATCAATGGTCTTTTCTTCAATCTTATGAAGGTAGGGGGAAGGTAAAGAATTATAGTAATTCATAAAAGCGGCTTGGTTCTGAGGGCGAATGAATTCAAGAATTTGGTTATATAATTTGGTGAAATGCAAGCTGAAATATTTGATAGTCTCACCCTCTTTATAAGCAATGTTGTTGTACTCTCGTAACTTCTCAACTGGGCTCTTAGACTGCCCATAGGTAGAATTGAACCAATAAACTAACTCCTCCCAAGTGGAAAGGATCTTTGGAGGAAGATCAAAGAAATTGGTCTCTACCTTCCCTTCAAGGGAATTAACAAATAAGTGCATACAAGTGTCATTGTCATTGGCTCCTATGTTGTCACGGGACTTATAAAATTACACCAATTGTTCATTCGTAGTGATTGTGTTATTCCTTGAAAACCTGGGGATATTCTCTTTGAATTTAGGAAGTCGACGAGTAGCAGGTGCTAGGTTAAGAGGAGAGGAAACATGCCATGGAGTAGTTGTAGCATCTTCTTTAAACTGAAAGAGCCCATAACTTTTTATGACCTTGGTGGGATTTTTATTAGATTGAACAGGGACTTGGTGACTATATAAGCTACCAATCACTGATGAGGCTGAAGGTTGAGATGAAGAAGCACCTCCAATGCCACCACTAGATGTCATCTTGTGAACAATAGGTAAGGGAGAGAAAGACAAATTGGCTGAAACAGACAAATTTCTCCTTAGATTACTTTGTTGGGCTGACAAAACAATATTTCTTCTTCATATTTCAACAATAGGGTTGATCTCGGGTGATAAACCTCTTCTTCTCCTAGAGATGTGTTGGTTTAAGGACATGAAAAGAAGATCAAAACTTTAGGAAAAAGAAAGTTATGGTTAATTCCTAGGTTGTCTTTTCCTAGCTTCCCAACATTCTCGGACACTTATGTCTTGTTCAATCACTGCCCACAAGCGTTCAAGCTCAACCCGGGTATTAGCAGTCTCTAAGATGGTATTAAATAAGGTTAAAGCAATGTTGGTCTGATCTTTAAGACTGGGATCAATATTGGGTTGCCTTGCAACAGGTACAGTCATGAAGAAAAGAAACAATCTAAGAATCAAAAGTAGAAATATAAATATATTCAATGATAATCAAGCATACAATCAACAAGAGAGATATGGAATATCTCCCCAGTATGGTCGCCAAATAAATGTTGAGGAAAATATATGAATTGATCTTACTGAATCATTTTTTAATCTTCCTTGGCTAAGGCAATATAGTCGAGACTATTCCCTTTGTTTTATAGCCTCAAAATGTATTTCCCAATCCACAAGCATTAATTACAAGGGTTTAGGTTGTTTTTTAAGTGAAAAGATTGTTGCAAAATATGAATTTTTTATATAATTTTCTGAACATATACAGATTCCAGAAAGTAAATGTGGAGATCAAAAGAAAAAGTAACCAAGTCACATATTAACACAAATGAGATAGAATAGCAATCGCTTTATTTCATTCCAATAAATCAAAAGTATCTTTCTCTTTACAAAAATCCCTTTGAGGGCATGGACCAAGGTCAAACTTAGATATCCCTGATGAAAACCATACAAAAGGACTTTGACAAGAAGTAAAAACTGAACTTTAAAATCTAGATCATCTTGCCACAGACTGTTTCCCACTTGACTCTGCACAATATCCTTTATTAGTCATGAAACTCAATTCATAAACATACAAGTATACACAGACCATCAAAGATAGATCAACACTTCTGAAACAAGCATCCGAATGATATGGTTCAGCTTTGAACCTTGTTGTCTACAATAAGACCCTGTTGTCAAAAAGAGAATTAGGCCTTTAATGAACTGAAGAATGAATGAAAACTGAACTATCTCAATAAAACTCAAGAGAAAACCTTGGTATTTCTTTCTCCTTCTATTATCCCCTTGTTCTACCTTCTCATTTGGCTTTTATGCATTCCAAATCAGTTGAAGTAGTTCAACTA
>JASDQU010735883.1:188722-213472 GCA_032191745.1 Picea mariana | reverse complement strand
AACAACACCTCACTCAACACCTTTTCAACTATTGTAATAGCATTCTGTTACGGGAGACTAGGATGTCGTATCCCAGTATAGAGATTTGATCTAACTAAGAATAGAACTCAAATGTACACATGTAATTTGATTATCAAATTGTATCGAGAGAATTCTCCTCTTTAAATAAGAGGTAATCATCATTAGAGAAAATCTTATGTTTTGGCTAAGAAAGAATTTACAGAGAGGGACGTGTTTTTACTTCAGATTGTAATATGATACAGTTGACAAATGAATAAAATATTGTTCTGAGTATTCCTCTCTAGTTCCTCTCATTTCAGGGGAATCTTGTGAGAAGGGAGGGACCACCTTCTTCACAAGATTCACCCATTAGCTTTGTAGTGTGTTAGTGTTATTTTTTTTCATGCTTTGATTAAATTCTGTTTTGCTGAAACACTACTTTACTGAACTCTGTTTT
Organism: Picea mariana; assembly: GCA_032191745.1. Taxonomy (NCBI): domain Eukaryota; kingdom Viridiplantae; phylum Streptophyta; class Pinopsida; order Pinales; family Pinaceae; genus Picea; species Picea mariana. The sequence continues at coordinate 213,015 of JASDQU010735883.1, read as the reverse complement.
GCTAAAAAACTACTTTACTGAAATCCGTCTTGCTAAAACTCTGCTTTACTGATTGTTACATTTTTTTCATATGATTCATGCTTGGGTACTGTTAATTATCCTAGTTAGCAATCCTGTTTGGTGAATTTATGAAAGATTGATAATCAGGGAGAGGTGCTGAAGATTCCTGCTTGGTAAATAGGGTCATGTTCTCTGTTAGAGATAGTTAGCCTTCAGTGCATGTCAATTATTTCAATTAGTAATGAGTTCATGAAAGTGTGATAATCAGAAATAGGTGCTGAATATTCCTGCTTGGGGAATAGGGTCCTGTTCTCTGTTAAGAGGTAGTTAGTCTTCAGTGTGTGTCAATCATTTCAATTAGCAATGAGTTCATAAAAGTGTGATGATCGAAAATAGGTGTTGAAGATTCCTTCTTGGGGAATAGGGTCTTGTTCTCTGGTTACAGAATAGTTGGTCTTTCCTTTTGCAGTGTCCTGAAAGATTTCTTTTCCAGGTTGTTATTTACTTAATGTAATCCAGGATTCTTTGGACAATTATTTCTTTAAACATTGAACTCTGCAATAGGTAGATTGCTTTCCTGTAATTCAAGTTAGAACTTCAGTTTGTTCAAGACAAAGTGTGATTAATATGTTTTTACTACAACTCTNGAGATTGAGCATATATAGTGCATGATTACCTTTGAAATAAACAGACTTCCTTGGGTTGACAATTTATGTAGCACTTGATTTTTTAGTTAAATAAAAAATTATAGTGACCAACAGGAGCTACTTTGGACCACTTGTACCCATCTTTAGAACTTAGGATAAAATAATTATCCATACTTTATATTAAAGAAATATTAATATAATATTCCTTTTTGGCTTAATCTCCCTAGCTTAGTCCCTTTCCTTAACTTAGCCCCTCCCTTTACCTAACTAGTGGAGTTTAGTCCCCCATCTCTTTTATCGTGGTTGGTCTGTGCATAGTGACGTATTTTATATTAATTATGAGACATGTACAAAAATAGGTGCACTAACCTTTAACATATAGGCTCTCTGTCCTAATCAAAACATAATCATCCTAGCTTATAATAACTGTCTCACTATCCTATAACTGGCTCATCGCCTCACAATCATGTGCACTTAAGATGTTGTGTGTGGTGTCCTAGAATGTGCATACTTCATCATTTCACTACGCAATACATGCACACACTATGCCATGAAATGTGCATACAAAATTATATCAAATAACTCACCAACTTAAGTACATTTTCATTTATATTTACAATTGGGTTCGGCCTTAGGGATATTATAGTATCTTTGTCTTCACTTCTTTTACCATAAAAGGTGGGCAATGTAGAGAGTGGAATGTTCTTCATTTTGATATTTGGTGTGGTATCCAAAATTGGAAACCCAAAGGTGGTTTCCTTTTTGTTTCCAACTTCTTCTCCCTCATCGTGTCTAACATGGTTTTGATCCTCCTGATCATCCATACTTATTTGATTCCCAAAGAGAGAATACCTGAATGATTTTATCCTTGAAGATAACAAAGTGTCCCAAGCTTCTTTTCCAGGAAGGGTATCCCTTCGATAGGAAGATTTATCTACTATTTGGATCTCTGGGACTTTACTTGAGCTTGTTGAAACTATTGGTGCCAAAGTTGTTGTTTCAACTTGGGATACAATTATATTGTCTTAACTACCAAAAAGATCATTTACCTTCCCAAGGTCAATGATATCTACAATGTTAGAGTCCCCTGATGGTGGTGAAAAGGAAAAGGTTGTGTTGGTTGGTTCTAATGAAGGCTTGAGTGGTATTGCCTCCTATCCCACTACTATTGATGTTTCAATTTTCATCTCTATAGTGTCCCCGATTTTTGTCTCTTCGCAGACTTCTTTAGCTTGTTGGGTGGAGCTATCCCCTATTTTCTGATATCGTTCTACAGAGTTTATGGCTGGAGTGTTCCTTCCTCCAAAAAGGCTAGAAGGAACCTTGATTGGAAGTTTTGGTTTGGTTTTGATGTATCTTCCCTTTGGGTCCTAGGTTTGTTCATGAAAGAAGTAAAAAATAAAAAAATAACATTTTCTTTGGGAGAAACTGCTATAATAGATGCGTAGGTTCTTACCTCTCTTCTTAAAGTTCCCCCACCACCAAACTAGTGCTAATGTTCATAAATGATCTACTTCCTAACTATTTTCTACCTTAACACAACTCCCCGACAACGACACCAAAAATGATGGGCATTCTATATGTACTAATTCCCTCAATTAAATTTTCAACCCAGGGTAGGTAAAATTAGAGTTGTGGCACAGTATGAGCCAGGAAGAAAGAAAATCTAATGGAAAGATTGACTAGCTAAGGAGATGGTTTACTCTAGGGATCAACACTCTTTTCAATTTACAATTCTACATTTTAAAGAGATGACTTTTAAAATCTATTTAAACAACAAATTCTATGTAAGGAAACCTTTAACTAATGTGCATCACGAAATTCTATAACTATAAACTATTTGACCTAAGTAGCTTTAAACAATCTAGATTATGAATTGTTTAATCTATCTCTAAATATGAAAATAACAAGTAATCTATTTTAGAGCTATTTAATCTATTCAATCTATATTTGAATATGTTGTGGGTGGAAAATCCCTCCTATGGACTAGCACTAAGGGTTTTATCATGCATGCAGAAATGACCTAAAGATTCTTACTTTTTACCATCATCCCATGCCTAGACCCTTGTTACTCATATGTAAATACAAGGCTCAAGAGATTAACTTGACGTACCTTATTCTTCATGCTCGATGTCGATCCCTTTTCGTGCTTGGTCGTTCTTTGACTGCAACTCTCCTCCCAATGCTGACCTACATTCACTAAAGACAAACAAAGAACTACACATGCATTTTATCTATGAACTAACAGGTTAGAGATTTAATCAATCATACAATCAATATTCCAATAATGACAATCTCATATGGTGGGACGGAAAAACAAATTATTTTATTAACTTCACAATGATACCTTACAATGATAAAATCAGCTACTGCTCCTCAATCCTAGTCCTGGGCTCTTCTTCCAATGTCTTCCAACTACTTTGCTCTATACTTCTCTTTGCACAAGGATGGCTAAAGGTTGGGACAAAGGGAATGCTCAATCGGGTATAGTTTCTTTACTGTGATTCTCCTCCTTTCAAATGGGACCCCTACCCCTTCTTTTATAGGTTAGAAGGAGCTAGGTGTTTGGTTGAATGACCGGACATGCATGGCTGAAAGGTTTAGTTAACTTACCCAAAGTTGTGTGCTCTATCAACAAATTTCCTTTTTTTGTGCTTTTGTAGGCACAGGCGGTCTGTCTTGGGTCAACTAGCATGTACACGTGTGCAATAATAGAGCAGGGTGTGTGGGCCTTTATAAAAGGGGTTTTTAAGAAGAGTTGTTTAGTAGTGTTTTGGCAAAGAAGGAATCTAAGATGGCCTGATGTTATGTAAGCATGTATGGTGAAAATTAGGGTTATAACATGTGCCCCCTAATGTGTGAGGTCAGAAGAGCATTTGATGGCCGAAATACATTAACAATCTTCACCGATGTTCCGAACAAGTGAGCCCAAGGACCAAAAATAAGGAGGTGTCGTCTGCAAAAAAATAATTGTCTCACCGAGGCGGGCATACCCATGCTCAGGATAAAATAAAATCATGGCTACCAATCAAATACGCTGTAGATCCATGTCATATAACTATATAAAGTGTAGCCACGAGAAATACACAGTAGATATACATCTCAAAATCAAAAAGATATACATGTAGAGTATCCATCTTCTAGAAGCTGATATGGCCTGATGGTTGGAGATGAGGTCCTCAGAGCTCGAGCAACAACTTCAAAATCTTCAAAACTCGGGTAGGAGTGTAATATGAGTGTACGACTTCACTACCCAAAGGTCTCTGATGGCTCATCAGTCATGGACTGAAGGTTTCATTGATTTCGAACAAAGACTTGATTAGTCTTTCAGGATAGTCGAGCATGAGGGAAAGAGACAAACTGTAGAGGGGTCGACCTAGGCTTGGTAAAAATTCCGTTGGACAATAGCACGACAAATTATGAGACTCAGGCAGCATGGCATTAACATAAGTTTACGAGGCAGGAGGCAACGCAAACTCTCCATATGTTTGGAAGAATAACCAAACGGAGGAGGACACAACTCGATGTAGTGGGAACAAATTCCTAAGGTCATATTAAATCCCAAAGTTCGATGAAAAAATGGGTAGATGTGCTTTATCTAAGGGCGACTCATTGTGCTACCAATAATAAGAAAATACTTTTCCCTTCCTCTTTTTGGGGTATATTTGATTTTTTTTTTGTCTTTTTCAATAATTTTGCAAAAAGAATAAAAGAATGTTACATTACAAAGGAGGAATGAGTGTCACAAACATACAAGTTCGAGGCCCAAGGACAAGAATGATGTTCAAAGATAGGACACTCGAGAAAACTCCCTCCTGGGGCCAAAGGTGTCAAGAAGCGGAGGCAAAGTGCTACAGGGCTTGCGTATAAGGCATGCTTCAAATGGTTCATTTGAGAGAAACATAGAGTCGACATTAGGCCAAAGATGCAGGTATTCAAATGATATTAATAAGACACACAATGGTAACGTCCTTTGATGTAATTTTAGCGAGCCCAAAGAAGGTAAGCTCGACAGTTTTTCATATTTAGAGAGTCTGAAAAAACGTAAAAGGAGACTCCAATGGGGTACCTTTTTTGAAGGTAGTCTAATCAGTTCGAAAAAGGGGTAAACTAACACCGACAATACATCTATTGAAAACCATTTTAACGAGTGTGATAAAGACAAGATTACTCAGCCATTTTTCATTTTTAAGGAGTCTGAAAAAAGCTTAACTATGGACTCCTTCAGGATTGTTCTTCTCGACCATTTTAATGAGTGTGAAAGAATAAGTTCACTCGACGATCTTTTCAATTTTAGGGAGTCTACAAAGAGCTTAACTATGGCCTCCGTGGGGGTTCCTTTTTCATACATTTTAGTCCCTTAGGCCCGAAAAAGGGTTAAAATGATACCTGAGGGTACTCTTCTAGGGATCTGAAGAATCTAGAGTATACCTTTGTTCGTACAGTTGACCGTCCGAACCAAAAAAGGGGTAAACTACCATCGGATAGACGTGACTTCAAATTTTAGTTTAACAAGCGTGAAAGGCCACAAGATTTATCGACAATCTTTTCATCTTTAGAGGGTCTGAAAAGGGCTTAAAAGAAGACCTGTGTAAGGAACGTTCTTCTGGACCAATTTAACAAGTGTGAAGAAACAAGGTCACTCGACAATCTTTTCATCTTTAGGGAGTCTAAAAAATGATTAAAGAAGACTCCAAAGGGGCTACAACTCATGTATGAAACTGGTTCAGGTAGAGCCCACTACTAGGCTCAGACCGGGAGTCTCTTCGATAGTCAACTTTGGAAGACTTTCAAAAGGAAAGAAAACACAAACCACGGTGTAAGTCCTCCTACGGTATAGAAACCGTAGTCATGGCTTCAAGGATAGCCTTATCTGAAGGCAATTCAAAATCTGAGAAATCAAGTAGATGAGGGTCGACAGTCCCAAAGGGTGAAGTAAACTGACCATACTCCATATGATGATGGAGGTTCTGGCTAGGACTGGCAGAGTCTATCAATGAAGATTCACGAGCACAAGGGCTTAAGGATCTACAAACAATGAGATCAAAATTGGAAAGATACTCAAGCCTACTTAGACCAAGAGGGGAAATCAAGGGATCCCATGCCCCCATTGGATACACCAATGGATCAATTTTTGATTCCAAGTCTCGAGAAGGAAAACATGATTGCATAGGTTCCTTCTCAGAAACAATTGAACACCGAGGATAAGATGCCACATAATTAACCAGTGGTGGGGTAGAGTCTACACCAACACTAGGAACATATAAAGGGGTAGTCTAAAATAATGTTGAATTAGGATGGTGATTATTAGATGCCATATGGTCGATAGTGACAATGCTTCCATTGTGAGGGAAATTCATCACCCGGAAGAGCATAGACACTACAACATTCATAGCATATACATAATCACGCCCGAGAAGCATATTGAAATCTAACGGGCCTTGCACCACTATAACATCAACAAGGACAGTCTTCCCACCTAATGAGATAGGCAACTTAGGAAGAATCCCCAAATATTTACTAGGACGCCTGTCAAAAGCCAACAACTCATGTGAAGAAGAAAAAATCTTGGGAGATCCCAAGAATTTCCAAACCGAGGAGGATAAAATACTAGCAGAGGCTCTCTCATCCACAATACACCGATAAATGTTTGTTGAATTAACTTCAACCCTTATTTGAAAAGGTGAGGCAGAAGGAAGATGAGGCTCAACAAGGTCATTCCAATCAAAGGAAACCATTATAGGGCTTGGAGGGGGTGTGCTCGGAACGGGTGGAATGCCCCCTTGTTCTAAGAGTATTGAACCAGAAATGCTAAAAACATAGTCGGTAGACATGCCACTGCCCAAAAGAAGAGTGGGATCATCCGATGACTACATCGGCATGACCACTTTTGCAACCAATGGATGAATAGGTTGCGGGACTTCATGGTTTAAAGGCACCTCACCCCCCAAAAGAGGAGTGGGATTAGCCAATGACTGCATCGGCATGACCACTTTCACAACTAATGGATGAATAGGCTACGAGACTACATGGTCTAAAGGAGCCTCACCCCCCAAAAGAGGAGTGGGATCAGTCGATGACTGCATCGGCATGACCACTTTCTCAGCCAATGGCTAAATAGGTTGAGAAACTACAAGGTCTAAAGGCACCTCACCCCCCAAAGAGGAGTGGGATCAGTCAATGACTACATTGGCATGACCACTTTCACAACCAATGGCTGAATAGGCTGTGAGACTACATGGTCTGAAGGCACCTCACCCCCCAAAAGAGGAGTGAGATCAGTCGATGATTGCATCGACATGACCACTTTCTAAACCAATGGTTGAATAGACTGTGAGGAAACTACAGAAGACCCAAAATCAGAAGATCTTGCAGACAGGGACCACAATATTTGTACCTTTGGAAGGTCAGGGCACAAATGAGTAAGGTGATATCCCTTGCAAAGCTTACAAGGGAACTTAGGTTTACGTCCTATCCATCTAGGTTTTTCAACAAAATCAATGCCCCCAACATGATTTGTAGTAGCTGGTTTCACATCTCCAACCTATCTTGTAGAGGTTGGTGATGGGTCAATAACATGACTCGCAGAGGCTACAGACCTATTGTCAGTATGACTTGCAGTGACTGGACTTTTTCCCCTAGCATGACTTGCAGAGGGTGGGTGATTTCCCCCATCATAACTTGCATAGGTTGGGTGCTAGTCTTCAACATGACTTGCAAAGGTTGTCAACCTATCTCCAACACAACTCGCAGAGGTTGGTGATTTCTTCTTCCTATTCTTCCTCTTTCTATTTCATTTAGACTTTTGGTTACTAGTAACTATGCTTTCACCATAGGTGGGAGAAGGAGGAGGAGAAGACTTTACTGGCAAAGAAACATCAACAGAGTGCCCATGACATAAAGTGCTTAACTGAGAAGCGACAAGATCATTTAGAACATTTGGAATGGTACCCAACCAAACCGATAATCCCACATTCAACCCAGGAATGTACAAAGTGGCCATCAAAGGGATACCAACGTTTCCAAAGAAGGGAAAAGCACAAGAATCCCCTTGTGAAGGGGCTCCTTGGTTGGTATCATTGAGAACCTTAGCCATAAAGATCTTTTGCATAGGTTCTCCATTTTCGGGATTGTTCAAGTTCGTAAAAGTCTCACACACTGACTCTGGCGAACCAGTGTTATCAAAATAATGCATATAAAGAGGTGGCTCCACATTTCTAAGTGGAAGAATGAAACGTCCTCTCAACCAGCGAAGTGGGCGGTCTACCACCCTAGGTCAGAGACCCAAATCCACAAACGACTAACTCACTATGGAAAACTAGGGAGCACAGAGCACACACTAAAAGTTCCAAAAGGAAAATCAAGCAAACAACTAACTAGTTGGAAGAACAGTTACACCAACCAACACTAGAGCAACTTACCGGTGCAAGTGCAACACNACTAGTTGGAAGAACAGTTACACCAACCAACACTAGAGCAACTTACCGGTGCAAGTGCAACTCGAATACGGAAGCACCCTCCGGGTATACTCTGCAAAGCGTGGCCCAATGTCTACCCTAGGTACTGCGGTATACCCCCATGGTCACCTATGTAATTCCCTAAAATAAAGGAAACTAGGTTTCCAGCTCGTGAACAATCACCAAGTGGGTACATTCGATAGTCGGGTGGACCACAATGAGCAGGGTATCAAGCCCGAAACCTATCAAGGGTATTGAAAGAAAGTGTTCTGGAAGATGACTGAGGACCTCGAATGGATTCGAAACCCATGAAGCTCCATGGAAAATGCAATCAACGGAATCCCAAGACAAGTCCTCTATATGTGTTCCCCACTACGCTTGGTCCATCTTTGGAGGGGTTATCTCCGCTACCTTTCCGCACACGACCTCGTGTTTAGCCCTTGTGTTAAAGGGGGGTCCCGGATAATTTCCACATTACTGGACTTCTACACTCCTTAGCACAGACTCGTATGTTTGTTTTATAGCCTTGAAGATTTTCCTCTCCAACCTAAATCAAGGCTCTAGCCTAATCTAGTTGATGGACCCTACAAACATAAAGTCTAGTAAATTTTAATTAGCGTTCTTATTACTGGTTTGATTTACTCAAAAGGGTACGGTAGTGCAACTGATGGTGTTAAGACTCTTGCGAAAAATGATGAAACTTATATGAACACTGACAAAGAATGATTATATATATATATATATATATATATATATTGAAATTATTTTAAGATGAGAAGAAAACACAACACTATGCTAATTTCTTTTGTTTTTCAAATAACAATGCAAAGAAAATGCCAGGAAAGAAAGAGATCTAACAAACTAAGTTTTGTTTTTATATTTTCTTCCAATCAAAGAAAAAATAACAAAAGATTCTAAAAGAAATTGATGAATGCACGATTCATGGCCCCCATGAAAAGATTTTTTGTTTCATTTTTTTCAAAATGCAACTCATTTTCCTTAAAACTTCAAGCTAAAAATCAGTTAAAAAAGATAGAAAACACAAGAAATATTTCAATGAAAAAGCAAGCTATGCTGGAATCTAACCTAGGATAAAACTGCTATGATAGAGACCAAAAACCCTGAGAGGTATAACTCTTGACAAGGAAAGGATGACTGCCCCTCTTTAAACCAAAAACTTTTCTCAATAGGCACGTTGCTAACAGTTCAACAGCCAGCGTGTGCACGTGAGCTATGTAAGGTCAGAGTGCATGTACACGCATGTAGACCTTATGCAAGCCGTGTGTACCTTTGTAACTCTTCAAAAAATGAAATGACAAGAAATCAAGCACTAGCAAAGACTACTGGTATTGAGAACCAGAATCTCTTGAAGACTCAAAAACTTACTTTGACAGAAAAAGAAAACAATTGAAGGAAAATTTCATAGAACAAAACCAATCTGAGGTGAAACCTAAGCTACAAAACTGAAAAACACAGAGACTAGAATGATTTCCAGAAAACCCCTGAGAAGGTTACTTCTGACAGGGGAGAGGATGACTGCCTCTCTAAAAGAAATTTTCTGAAATCATACACGTGACTGACACTTCCTCAGCTAGCATGTACACGTGAGTTGTGTGAGGGTAGGGCACAGGTACATGCATGCAGACCTTATACAAGCCGCGTGTACCTCTATGGGTCTAAAAAAAAAGATGGATTCAAGAAAAGAAACAAAGATAACTGGTATGGAAGACCAGAATCTCTGCTAGCTCAGACTTTTGCAGAAACTTTAAAAACAAGAAATCAAACTATTTCTTAAAAATACCCAAGAAAAAACATTCCTAGAAACCCTAAAGAGTCCCCAATATGGTTGTCAATTCTGTTGTGGGTGGGAAATCCATCCTATGGACTAGCACTAAGGGTTTTATCATGCACGCAGAAATGACCTAAAGATTCTTACTTTTTACCATCATCCCATGCCCAAACCCCCATTACTCATATGTAAATACAAGGCTCAAGAGATTAAGTTGACGTACCTTATTCTTTTTGTTTGATGTCGATCCCTTTTTTCGCTTGGTCATTCTTTGACTACAACTCTCCTCCCAATGCTAACATGTATTCACTAAATACAAACAAAGAACTCCACATGCATTTGATCTATGAACTAATGGGTTCGAGATTCAATCAATCATACAATCAATATTCCAATAATGACAATCTCATATGGCAGGACGAGAAAAGCAATTCTTTTATTAACTTCGCAATGATACCTTACAATGATAAAGTCAGCTACTGCACCTCGATCCTAGTCTTGGGCTCTTCTTCCAATGTCTTCCAACTGCTTTGCTCTATACTTCTCTTTGCACAAGGATGGCTAAAGGTTGGGACAAAGGGAATGCTCAATCAGGTATAGTTTATTTACTATGATTCTCCTCCTTTTAAATGGGACCCCTACCCCTTCTTTTATAGGTTAGAAGGAGCTAGGTATTTGGTTGAATGACCGACCATGCATGGCCAAAAGGTTTAGTTAACTTACCCAAAGTTGTGTGTTCCGTCAACAAATTTCCTTTTTTCATTCTTTTGTAGGTACATGCAGTCTGTCTTGGGTCAGCTAGTGTGTACACATGTCCAGTAATGGAGTAGGGCACGTGGGCCTTTATAAAAGGGGTTTTTAAGAAGAGTTGTTCAGTAGTGTTTTGGCAAAGAAGGAATCTGAGATGGCTTGATGTCAAGTAAGCATGTCTGGTGCAAATTAGGGTTATAACAAAATAAGAAAACAAAAATTAATTTATCTTTGATATATTTGATCTATCTACCTCTGAATGAACAAGCAAGTAAACAAGTAAGCAATTAATCTATCAAAACTATCTTTACAAGTGAACTCTATTTTTAAAGTAAAAACTCACAATTATTTATATCTTGTAGAGAATAAACACTAATCTACCTAACTAAAAGAAAGAGTGTTGTGGCAGTATTCAAATGTGATGATTGTGTCTTCGTTGGACAATGACATCATGATGGCATCTAACTACTTATGACAGTTCAAGTGGAATTAACTCAATGCTAACTTATATAGAGAAATGTAAAGTATGGATAAGGGAGTCTATAGAAAGTTTTTCCATCATAAAAGAAACACTAAATGTTCTTGGAATTCATATGATCTTTAAAAATTGTGTAAAAGAGATTCAACATCAATCATTCACTCTATCACACAACTACTGGAAAAAGCTATGTTCAAAATCACTAATTCAAGCAAATCTACAAACTCATAATTAGCACTTAATCAGAAATCCTAATTTGAATTCATAACTAAGATAACAATGAAAATACTCTTGTGAAAACCTACAAACTCATAACTAATTCTAATTATAAATGATAATTCAAATTCATAACTAGGATTTCATTAAAAATAATAACCTAAAGTTAACTAAGCTACCATTGAAGATCATACTCAAAATCAACTAAGATGCTACTCGAAATCATAACTCAAAATCCACTTCTATCCTATCATGTTGATGCTGAAAGAATAATTAGAAAATAAAGAAAACCTATAGAGATTATTTGAAATTACAACTTGATAAATAAATAGTATCTAAATTAGTACTCTGTAGAGTGATTTATAGCTAGGGAAGAAAAGACATGACAATATAATTAGATAACTTTTACCCAAGTAAACTACAACCTGCAAACAAAATTTTAAGGTTCTAAATATCAACATGCAACCATGGACGTCCACACATACTTTGTGACACACACAATTCAGAAAGTGATATGCAAATAAGAGAAGATATACATGGAAGTGAATTAAACAAGCAATCTGAAATTAAAAGATATACACAGTGAACAAGCAATTTGAAATTAAAAGATATACATAGTAAATAAGCAATTTCGAAATCGAAGAAGTATGAAAGGAAATTATACAAATGTAAATATATACTAATATAAACAATCACCTAGACCACAGGTGGGTTCCCCAAAAGGTCATGGCAATATTTCAACAGGAAAACACAGTCACTAAGTTAATGCAGCATTGGCATTGATCATAAAAACATAGTATACAACAAAATCAAGATAGTGTCTATGTATAAAATAAAATTCATGTCTTCTTCATGGAATATACAACTGTATTTATAGATTATTGCAGAGCTTGAGAGGTTCACCACTGGAAGGGTCGACTCTCTCTAAAAACAATAAGTTCATTAAATTCATTTTAATAGAGGCATCTTCCTTAAAATTCTTGTGCACTCCACTTAGCAGCCGCTGCAACTACCCAATCCTAGATGCGTTGAGCTCCATAGCTGGAGGGCACGAGTGAGCATAAAACCCATATCTCTGATTCTTCCATCAAAGCCCGATGATGTGCTAACTGCTATCTCTTGTGCACTCTGAATGCCAGATCGAGTGTTAGATTAAGTATCGGATGGAGTATTGGACAAGAGATTGGATGGAAGACCAGATCGGAATTTCGACCAGTTGCAAGAAAATAAGAATGTTAGATCTTCATAATCAATCAACTGAAGATAAATTAATTGTAAAACCATTGAAAAAACAATGATTATACATATATCGTGTGATTCCATGGCGAATTGATGTATAAAGCTTGATAATACCTTTAAAATGGATAAATGAGAGGATAGAACATATAATTGTCGTATGCAAAATGGATTTGACCATTGAAAAAAATAGTCAAAACACCAAACCAACATGCATATTATTGTCCTTATCCTATCAGAGGGACTCATATCTGGTTGTGTAACACTTTCCTTTTTTGTCGAGGAACACCGAGAATTTGGGCTCCTCCCACCCTGCCAATTCTATTAATATAATTATCTAGGAATAATGGAACTCAGTTACATTATCTTGCACCTCGCGATAATCTATTAGAAACTAATTTAGTAGGTATAGTGCCCAGTTGAACATAAATCTCTTAGCGCATTGCATTGTCGCTGCATTAATGCTTACTGGCTCTTCCTCTCTGTGAAATTTCCTCAATAGTTTGCATGCCATCAATTTGCTAGCAAACCTTGTCGCATTGTCATTAATATCTTTAATGACAATGCCTATATTTCCCCGAGTGATTCCTAACTACACTTTAACCTATTCTTCCAGTTATTTCTCACATGCCTTGTTCTCTAAGTATTATTCAGGCTACGCATTGACTGTGGGAAGTACTGTGATTTTTGAAATCAGTGCCACATCAATCTGCACCAGTCTATCCATCCATAGGATGCCTCCATGGATGCGAGTGACTAATTTTTTGACACATAGGCCGAAATTCTTGTCGTGCCTAAAATGTGGTATGTCTAAGAGATTCATAGTCCATGAATTGTAAATCCCCATGATCCACTGCATGGGCTCTAGTATGGGTCGACCTAGGGGTCCAATTTCCCCTTTGTTCATCAATTAGTTCTCATCTGCCAAATCTAGAAACTTTTCCATGTCGTGCACATCATGGTTAGCATACCTCAGATTAGGTACCTTTCCAAGCATGTCATCGACAATGATGACTACATCTGGGATAAAAGGGAGGGTAATATCCATGAAGTCTGTTGTTTTTATTTTTTTTTTCGACAACATATGTCCATGCCTCTACTTCTTCTATACCCTCTTCCTTCCCTGCTGACTCTAGTCAATCAGTGAAGTCTTCGACTAGTACCTCCTCGTCTTCCTAGGACTTTCATAGTCCCAGAGTTTCATCAAGTTTTTCAAGTGTCTTAGGATTAGGATTTTAGGTGTCGTTCTGAGCCCCAGAGCTCTACCCTATTTCGTCTTGTTACCTTGTCAGAATATCTTCCTCGACCTATGTCAAGCCAATTGATTTTGGGTCTGAGGTGGTCACATCCTCTAGCTCGACCACATTCTCTGGTTGTTTCATTCTCTCCTTGTTCCTTTGGCCTTGCTGAGTAATCCGGACAAACTTTCTTTGCGACCCAAACTTTGGTGGAGTCATCCTCTCCTAAATTCATGTACTTTGAGGCTTTGGTGTACAATGTTCACTAGGGAATTCTCTCTATTTCTCTTTATGTGCTCAAACTTCGCTAAGTGTTGAATAAATGTGTGATTTATGCATTTTTTAGACCTGATCGTATTCACTTTTCACTTTTTGCGTGCATTTGCACCAATAAAATTTTTACTGTGTGTTGTGCTCTAATATTTTTCTCGATAATTGTTGTGCGTAAATTTTTTCAGTATTTTTGTATTTTCTTCCTTTTCTATTTTTGTGTTTCTTTGTCCTTCTCTTTCTCCTTTTTATTTCTTTTATTCCTTTTTATGTCGTACTTTCTACTATAGTACACTATGCACATGCATTTCTTACTGCGTTATAACTTTTAAGTGTTAGGAGGTCAATTTTCCATGTATAGTTTCAGCTGGCTCTCGTTGATCATTACCCTTAGTTTTGTTCATACCAGATCCTTTTTTTGTACAGATACTTCATCTGTAATGGTACTTACTTTATAGGTCCCTAGCCAATGCATTCTAAACTTACTAGGATGTTGGAAGAATTTACTGTCATAGAGCAAGACTAGGTCTCCTTCCTTGAAATGTTTCCTCTTGATATGTCTATCATGCCATGCTTTGTCTCTGGATTTCTATACATCTTGGTGAAATCCTGCCAAAATCCTATCCTCTTCCATATCCATTAGTTTGTGTAACCTCTCCTTTACTGCACCTTTTTCTTTCATGTTGGTGATTACTGCTACGTGTAGACTGGGTACCATAAATTCGAATGGTACTAATGATTCCTTCCCATATACCAATCTGAATGGTGTATGTCCTATCAACTTATTGCATGTATTTATGTATGACCATAGTATTACTGGTATTTTCAAGTCCCAATCATCCTTGTTGACATTGCAGATCTTTGTCAGAGCATTCTCCAAGATCTTAGTGAATGCTTATATTGTTCCATTTGCATGGGGATGGTATGGTGTACTCTTCTAGTGATAGAATTCAAACTCCTAAGTCATAGCCTTAATAGTATTGTTGATAAAGTGAGTACCTTGGTCACTCATCAAAATTCTTAGACATCCAAATCTGGTGATCACTTGCTCAAACAAGAAGTGTGATATTGTTTATGCGTTGTAGTATTTGAATGGTGTTGCTTCTTCCCATATTGTTAAATATTTTTTCACAGTGATGATGTATCTTTCTCTTGACCCTTTTTATAGTGGATTGATTGTTCCAACAAAGTCTATTTCCCATTTTTCAAACAGATGTAAATTTACTTGTGGCCTTAGGGGCATCTCATCCCTTTTGTTGAGTTTTCCCACCCTCTGACAGACATCGTATGCTTGGTAATATTCCTTGGCATATCTGTGAATTGTTGTCCACCATAATCCTACGTGCAATACCTTCTGCATGGTATATTTTCCTGCATAATTCCCTCCAGCTATTCCCTCATGAGCTTTTGCCAAAATTCTAGGACTTTCATGTTCTAATACACACCTCCTCAAAATGTTCTATGCACCCATTTTATATAAGTGTTCTGCAATCAGTTGATAGTATGCATCTCTGACTACCAGATTTTTCTTTTGCATAATGATAAATTCTTTTGGCATGATCCCTGTACTTAAGTATTCAATAATATCAACAAAATATTCATCAGCTATTTGTACTGAAACCAACTGTGCATCAAGGAAGTTGTCTTCTGAATTGGTAGGTTCTTCTCCATTAGTTACCCTTGATAGGTGATCCAGTCATGCATTTAGCTTCCTTGGTTTGACTATTACTTCAAAATCAAATTCTTGAAATAACAACAACCATCTACAGATCCCCCCTATGACAAACACTAGCTTGCTGACTAAATATTTTAGGGAAGAATGATCTGTGAACATCTTAAAGTGTTTACCCAACAAATAGTGTATAAACTTCTGAAGTGCATACACCATATCTAGGACTTCTCTTTATGTGGTGTTGTAGTTTTTCTCTGATTCTGACAAAATTTTTCCTATAAAGGCTATAGGATTATCTAAATCCCCTACTCCTGGTTGTGCCAAAATTCCACCAAGCATTGTCGTTGATGCATCTACATTCACATGAAATGTCTTTTAAATAATCTGGGAATACTAGGATAGGTGTTGTTACCATATTTACTTTTAAAGTGTCAAACCCTTGTTGACAGTCTTCATTCCACTGAAATATGGTATCCTTCTTCAACATTTTTTTATTGGCGTAGTAATCTGTGCATACCTTTTTAGAAATTTCCTCTAATAGCATGTATGTCCTAGTGTGGATATCAACTGACGCACTGATTTTGGTGGTGGTAAATTGAAAATGACTAAAATCTTAGCAGGATGCACTAGTAAACCTTGTTTACAGACTATATGTCCCAATACTATTCCAAAAGGTGTCCCAAAAATGTAGTTATTGATATTCAATGATATCTGACATTGTCTGCATCTCTCCAACATTATCCTTAACACTTATACATGATACTTTAATAGATTATATATAGTCCAGTCATCCAGATATACTTTTAAAAACTGATGTATGAATTCTTTAAAGGAATTTATGACTACTCTTGAAATTATGGTTGGTGCATTCTTCAGCCCAAATGACATCACTGTGTATCGGTAGGATCCCCATTTTGTAGAAAACATAGTCTTATACCTGTCTTATGGAGCTATCTTGATCTCATTGTAACCTTGGAATCTATCTGTAAATGAATATGCTTCATGGCCTCCCGCATTCTCTAAGACTTCATCTATGAAATGGGTAGGAAAAGGGTAATGTAGGAAAGCATCATTCAACTTTCTCAAATATACACAAATCCTTACCCCCCCTTTCTTACTTTCTTGCACTACCATGGGACTTATCACCTCACATTACTCTACTGGTTCTATGATACCATCTTCCAATATTCTATCAATTTCAACCTTCACTTTTTCTTATACACTAGGTTCAATCTATAAGGTCTTTTTCTGACAGGTCTTGCCTCAGGTTTGAGAGCTATACTCATCTCTCCTATCTCTCCTACTATTCCTTTCATCTCTATAAAGGTTGTGGGGAATAGGACACTGTATTCGCATAGTAACTCTGTTATTCTTTCTACTATTTTTTCATCCAAATACTCTCTAATACTTTCCATTTTGGGATTGTCATTTGTCACAATGTTGAATTTCTTCACATTGATAGGTGCATAAAATAATTTTGACTCTAAAGATGGACCTTCCACCTCTCTTTCTCCTTCAATTTTTGTAATATGAATATTGCGTGGGTCATCCTCATATGGTGCCTCTTCTTCAACATGATAGCATGATAGTATTTCTTTGTCTGTCTATCTATTCTGTTGTTGGTACTCTATCATGAGTTCAACCTCTAGTTCATCAATAAATATTACACCTTTTATATGCTTCAATGTTGAATCAATGTTGGGGTTCTCATGTTCAAATGAGAAAGTTACTACAAAATTTAGTTGTAATGTTGTCCATTCAGTGGTACCTCTGCGCATCTCCTGGTCTACATACCAGTTTTATGGGATTCCTTCCAATGTGCAGATGAAGTGAAGAGGCCATTCCTCTAGGGGTGTCATCCTCCATTGTGTCATACACATCTCCAATTGTTCTTTTGGTGTTCCATTTCCATCATATCTATGCATTGTGTTGTTCCCTTGCTCTATGTTGAATCTAATGTGCAATAGTCATTTGCATTGGTACCAGTCCTTAACTATTTCTTTATGTGCACCCCACCATATTGCAGGTGTTTCCTTGACTGAAATATATAGGGATAAGAGGCTATGATTCTCTAATATTTCCTCTTCATATTTGGTCAAAAATTCCTCTAGATCATTTACCCCATGGAAACTGGGAAGTTCCCTTATCTCTGTACCAACCCATCTTACTGTGTGGTCTATTCTTGTGCATATTCTTATGGAGAATTCATACAACCTATGCTACCAATTATACAGACCTGTATATGATTCAGAAGCACATAATGTGATGCTTCTTTAGCTGAGTACCCCATCTACAGTTTAGTTGACATAATCTTCTTCTCACGTGGTGGTTCTGTACAACTGGTTTATTTCCTCCATATCTAAGCAAGTGGGATCTACAAACCTTTCTCCTTCTGATGGGTTTAATGGCATAGTGACTCTATATTCTCCTGATTCAAATGTCATTTTCCTTGTCTTCAAATTGATTATGTTATGGTTATCACATTCCCAATCCAATCCAATAAGTGCTAGATAAGGTGTTGTTCCATCTAGTATCTCTATTCCTTCAAAGTCTGCCTTAGTGGGAACTCCATATAGATATATTGTCACACCTTTGAGACTTCCAATGGGTAAAACTTTGTGTTGATTTTATAATTTCAACTGGACAGGTGAATAATCTAGTGTAGGCTCTCCCATACACTATCATGTCTTCTTAGATAAAATGTTTACCTCAGAACCTAATTCTAGTATAATATCCCCCATATTGAATTCTCCAATATTAGCATTCAGTCTAAATTCCCTCCTTTTCCTCCTTCTTGTATGGAGGTGATTGATTGTTTTTTATGTAGGAGCATCGTAAGCAGCTAGCCAAGCAACCATAAAGGAAAAATACAGATGGAAAAGCACAGCATACATTTTTCACATTTTGAAATGTTTTTGAAAAATTAACGAGAAGATATTATTGTAATAGTTAAAGGGAAGCGTACTTGCATGATGTAAACAGATCTTGAGTGATTTTCTCTCATCTACCGGATGTAATAGACATTAAGTTTGTTTAATGAAAGTAGGTAGATTTGAATTAAGAGATTAGACAGTTAGAAGTGTAGGAGGGAAAACGGATATAGACACCCTCACCCTTGTATCATTGTAACGGTAGCATTAAGATCATTAGAATAGAAGAAGAAGAGAATTCATAAGCTATAGAGATGTAGTAGAGATTTGTAGAGAAGAACCCATGTGAAGGAGCACTTGAGTTAATATATGAAGCTTTGACTCAATATTCATGGTGTTATGATGCTTAGTGTTTACATTTGCTGAATGGTATGCTTACAGTTGTTTTATTCTCTCTGTTTATGCATTTGTTTCAATGCTGTGTTGAATGTGTGATTTCATGTTAAAGTATATGAAGTCTGAGAGAGGAGAGGAATGATTTTCAATTGTTTCTCATCCTAAGAGAGTTCCTGCAAGGAGTGCAGTGAAACGTACACAAGGTGTGCATTGACAAGGGTTTTGAGTTTTATCTCAGAAAGCTCAGGAGAGATACCATTGTTCTCATACTAGCAGAAGTGAAGGTGAAGCACAAAAGCCATGCAAGGTGTGCACAGGCTAGTGGAAGCCTTAGAACTTATCAACTAAGTTTGAAAGGGGAGGAACTGCTATTGCAGAGAGTGCACAGAGTCAAAAGATCAAATACCTAGGAGTATTTGAAAGATTGTCGCAAGGAGTGCATGCAGGAGTCCTCTTAGAGACTCAAGTTTACAAGTAAAAGCTCAGGAGGGTCAGTGCCTTTGAAGTATTCAAAGGAATATAGGAAATGAAGTCATCATGTAGAAGTTAAGTTCCATAGAAAGAACACCGAGTCAATTTGGGTCAGAGGTTCTTGAGGAAGAAATCTAATGGTCAGAATTCTCTGTCGAGAACTCGTGAAGTTGCAACGAACATAGGATCTAGTGAAGTTGCAGGGTGGTTAGGATTTGGATGAACCCACCACTCTAGTATCAAGAATCAATGAAGAGCATTGATCATGGTTAGTTTGGGCCGTTGGATCATTCTTTCAAACTCAGGGTTCGTGAGTTCAAAGGGTAGACCAAATCCTTTGGTTGATGAACTTCCAAGTAGCGAAAAGTAGGAACAATCACTGGATCAAAACCTCTTCGCTATATCGCATATCAAGGTTTTGGAGGTTGGGAGAACTCATTTTTGAATGCAGAAGTCACGAAGTGCTAAGGGTCGAGGTCTCAGGTGAACATGTGGCACGTCCATCAAGTGGGGACAACATGGTTGACAGGTGGACACTCGTCACCTGGGAGGGAGTCAACACCCTATTGACTTCTCATTCTTCGGGTTCTTGTAAGAAAGGAGCACCAAGGATCAACCACTCAACGCGTGAAGTTGTGAAGTTGCGAGAAGTGTTGAAAAAGTCAAACCTTCTCTCACTTTCGCATCTCAGAGTTTCATAAAACAAGGGTCTAAAGGTTCAAACCTTCAACTCACGAACTCACAAGTTGTGAGTGGCGCTAGTGCTTATCCCTAGTTGGCGGTTACGCATGGAGGACACTAACAAGGAGGAGCCATATCCCATCACATCTTGGGTATTGGCGTCAGGAGAAGAAAAGTCGAGGGTCTTCGACCCGCGAACACACGAGTTGCAAAAGGCGCTTGTGCAAGGACCAGGTCATGGTCGTATGGAAGTGTAAGTCTTGTTCCTGGAATTAAGTTGGATAGGGCAGGTTTTTTAGGAAGGACCTGTGGATTGACTCTTGTGTGTGTGAGAATAACCTGTAGGGAAATTGAAGAGTCAATCTGACTTAGAGGAGAATTGGAAGGATCCTATGCGGATCTCGGACCAGGGGTTGGTATCTGCGTCAGATTTGGTATCAGAGCACAGAGTAATTTATTTGCTTTCTGTAGTAGAGAGAAGAGAGAAATTTTACATCCATGCTGTCGAGACGAAGAGACAGGCCAATGCCAATGCCTGATCTAGGAAGGGAAAGAAAAATGCATGAATTATGTGATAGGATTGATTCCATGGAGATAGCACAGAGGCGCACAGTTGATGCTAGGGATATCAGCAAAGATGAAGGTGAGAATGAAGATAGAAACAAAGGAGAAGAAGTTGTAGTTGAAGATGCTACAGATGAACACCTATTCAAAGTTGTTGCAAGGATAGGTGCCAGAGAAAACATGGAAATTCCAGTGTACGAGGGAAACTTGGATGTTGAAGAGCTTCTGGATTGGATTAGAGCTCTGGATAAGTACTTTGACTATGAGGATGTCCAGGAAGACAAGAAATTCAAACATTCCATTACTAAACTTAAAGGGCATGCAACACTATGGTGGGATGAACTGCAGGCTGACAGACACTGCAAGGGCAAGAAAAAAATCAAAAGCTGGGATAGAATGGTTACAAAGATGAAAGCCAAATTTATACCCAAGAATTATCAAATCACTTTGTTTTGGAGGATTCATAATTTGAGACAGAAGTAGATGTCAGTGAAAGAATACGCTGAAGAGTTCTACAAGATAAACATCAGAGCAGGTCATTGGGAAAGCGATGATGAAAAAGTTGCCAGGTACATGAATGGTCTGCGATATGACATTCAATATGAGATGAACATGATGACCATTGAGACTATGGAAGATGCTTATCAGATGGCTCTAAACATTGAAGAAAAGCTGAGCCAGAAGCAAGGTCAAAAAGGCCGAGGTAGAAGTCAATCTAGAGGCAAAACAATTGCCCAAGACAACACTCTGAAATATAAAGAAGAGGGGAAGAAACCTTAAACTCAACATGAGAGAGGAGGAAGCTCACAGAGAGGGAAGTATGCTGATAGAAATAATTTTCCTCGAGCCAGAGGAAGAGGAAGAGGTAGAGGCGGTGAAGTAAAATGTTTTTTCTGTGGAAAGATCGGACATAAATAAGATTACCATCAAATACAGATTTCCATTGCCAAGGATGGACGACTTGATGGATTTCTTAAGTGGAGATTTTTTTTTTCAAAGATAGACTTGAAAAGAAGATATCATCAGATCCAAATGAGAGAATGTGATGAATGGAAGACAACATTCAAGATGAATGAGGGGCTATATGAATGGCTTGTCATGCCATTTGGCTTAACGAATGTGCCCAGTACTTTCATGAGATTGATGAACGAAGTCCTGAATGATTTCATTGGGAAATTCGTCATTGTATATATTGATGATATATTAATTTTCAGTAGGACAGAAGCAGAGCACTTAAAGCATTTAGCTACAGTGATGAGGAGATTACAGCAAGAGAAATTGCTGATCAATGTGAAGAAATCATCATTTATGAGGACATAACTCATTTATTTGGGTTTTGTTATCTCTGCAAATGAATTGAAGATGGATGCAGAAAAGGTAAATGTGATTAAGAATTGGCCATTGCCGAAAAGTGTGTTTGAAGTTTGAAGCTTCCATGGTTGGGCTAACTTATACAAGAAGTTTATCCAAAATTTCAGTGGAATTAGTGCACCAATGATGGATACAGTAAAGAAAAGACATAAATCTTTTCACTGGATGGAGGAAGTAGAGAAGAGCTTCAATCTGCTGAAGAAGAAGATCACGGAGTAACCAATTCTGGTTTTACTAGATTTTAGCAAGACATTCTAGGTTAGGTGTGATGCAAGTGGATTTGCAATTGGAGTGGTCTTGAGCCAAGACAATAGGTTGGTTGCATACTTCAGTGAAAAACTAAATGTAGCGAAGATCAAATACTCAACATATGACAAAGAATTCTATGCAGTCATACAAGCGCTGAAGAAATGGAGACATTATTTGGTTCCTAAAGAGTTTGTTTTTTACAATGATCATCATGCTTTGCAATTCGTAACTCAATAGGAGAAGTTGAACCAAAAACATGTTAAATGGATTGAATTCATGCAGAATTTTACTTTTGTAACAAGGCATATTTCTGGAACTGCTAACAAAGTTGTCGATGCTTTGAGCAGGAAATGTTTGCTTATGTAGGAATTCAGAGTCAAGACTTTAGGTTTTGATAACCTCAAATAAATGTACAGGGATGACCCAGATTTTAAGGAGGCATATGAGAATCCAGTTCTCAGGGACATAAGCCAATGGACTGAATACATGATCCATAATGGATTATTATTCTGGGGAAATCGGCTATGTATTCCAAAATGCTCCATGAGGGAGAATTTGTTGAAGGAAAAACACAGTGGAGGATTGGCCAGACACTTTGGTCATGATAAGACATTCTCAAAGTTGAATGGATCATATTTTTGGCCAAGGATGAGGACAGATGTTAAGAAATTTGTGGATAGGTGCAAAATTTGTCAACACACAAAAGGAAAAAGATAGAACACAGGTTTATATCAACCATTACCCATACCAGAAAGGACATGGGACATACTGAGCATTGATTTTATATTGGGGATTCTAAGAACACAAAGAGGATATGATTCCATATTTGTCGTAGTCGACAGATTTTCAAAGATGGAACATTTCATACCATGCCAGAAAACTAGTGACGCAACTCATATTGCGAACTTGTTTTTCAAGGAAGTCGTCAGAATTCACGGTTTTCCAAGGAGTATCATTTCTAATCGGGATACCAAGTTCGTAGGACATTTTTGGAGGACTTTATGGAAGAAGTTGGGGACAAGTTTGTCTTTTAGCTAAACGTATCATCCTCAGATGGATGGACAGATAGAAGTCGTGAATAGGAGGTTGGGATATTTGTTGAGGAGCTTAGTGATTGAACACCATAGTCAATGGGATCATATTCCACCACAGGCGGAATTTGCTTATAATGATTCGCTCAATAGAAGCACAAGGTGGAGTCCATTCCAGATTGTATATGGAATGTAGTCGAGGGGAGTTTCTGAATTGAAATATTCAGAACAGGTTGAATTCAAGAGTGATAGTGTTGAGGACTTTGCAAAAGGAATGAAGGAGCTTCACAGCCCAATTAAGGAGATATTGCAGAGTTCAATTCAAGAATACAAGCGGAAAGCAGATCAACACAAGTGAGAACTTCAATTTGAAGTTGGTGATCTGATTCTTGTGCATCTGAGGAAGGAGAGGTTCCCAAGGGGAACGCATAACAAACTGAAGATGAAAAAGATTGGACCATGCAAGGTCATGATGAAATTTGGGGCAAACGCATATGAGATTGAATTACCCGATGGAGTCAGAATCTCACCGATACTCAATGTTGCAGATTTATACCCTTACAGAAATGAAGAAGAAGGAGCATAGGGTGAGCAAGAAGAGGTCCAATGGACAAAACAAATGCCTGTATCTGAAAATCCACAGATGGAAAGCATAATTGTAACGGTAGCATTAAGATCATTAGTATAGAAGAAGAAGATAATTCATAAGTTGTAGAGCTATAGCAGAGAGCTTGTAGAGTCCCGATTTTAATTTAAACTAACACGAATTAAAATAGAGTAGAAAATTTAAAAATTTCTAGAAATTTGCTTACTTACGCATACTTATTCACAGATTTTAGTAAATTAAATAACATTTTTCAAAATTAATTTGCATACAATTTAAAATTGAATAAACACTTCATAATTT
>JASDQU010735883.1:108445-152416 GCA_032191745.1 Picea mariana | reverse complement strand
TGTGTGTGTGTGTGTGTGTGTGTGATTGACACAATAAAAAAAGATAATGAATATATAGCTAATTACCATGGGACCATATTTATTCGATCCGCCATCAATGTGCCCATATTTCCTACAACGTTTTGTAGCTGTTGCTAATAAAATTCTTACAGGACGTTTGAGGCAACATTTTTTACAAGGGCAATAACATCTACCATGACCCTTTTCACCCGCTTTATTTTTTCCCCACCTCTAACAACATTCTTCCACATAAAAATACCCTTTCGGAACCGTCATTGTTATAGCAACATTGTCGCAACATCTTTAAATCGTCAAATATTTATAGTCCAATTTCAGGTCACAATCGTCGCAATTGAGATGACCATGACCTAGAAATATTTCTTTTTTTTACTTATTTATTTGTCATTTTTAGCAGTCAATTTTAACATTAGGTCAGTCATCGCTCTTGTGATGAACGTTGACCATATTAATTTTAATAAAATAGGTGCGCCGCTCATGTGATGAACATTGACCACATTAATTTAGTCAAATTACATGCGTCGAGATAACAATGAATATGGGGTGGATTTAGAAAAATTGAACTTTTTCTCTTGCATGTTGCGACGAAAGAGTACTTTCATCGCAAATTTTTCAATATGTAGTAGTGACAGATACATCCAAACTTAAATGGATTTTTTGGACATCTTATTACTTGGTGTTGCTTACCAATATGCTATTAAAATCGAGCAGAAGTTAAGCACCAGAACAAACGAGAGTTCAGGTTTGCAAATTTGCAACAACCAAAGTATGAAAAAGATGACCCTAACAAACAGTCTACCGAAAACTAGTCCAAGCCACAGGATAAGAAGGGTCACGGGAAGACAAAGAAGGACACTGAAAAATGGTGTGATTTCCACAAAATCCCCTCACACAACACCGATGAATGTCGCTAAAAATAGTCATTGGTGACCGAGATCAAAGACAAGGAGCCGAACCTTGATTCTGAATCTGATTATGAAAATACTGGTAAAATACAAATCATCAATGTAGACCCCACTACTATTGTCGTGACCATAGTAATTCAACCAGAAGAACCAACAGATCCTGAAGAGGGGAGTGCCTTTTTCATTCACAGATGTGGATGAAGGGGAACCCACTGCATTTTATTATTGATAGCGGAAGCCAGAAGAACCTCATCTCAGAAGAGGTCATTAAACAGTTGGAATTGTCGACAAAACCACACCCGCAACCATACAACATCAGGTGGCTTCACCAAGGACGATATCTCTGTGTCAGCTAGCAGTGTCGATTGTCATACAACATCCAGCCCTTCAAGGATGCGGTATTATGTGACATTGCCCCACTGGATGTCTGTGATATTCTCTTGGGCCAACCATATATGTGGAGACGCCATGGTGTTTATGGGTCTTGACCCCACAGTGTCATTGTTTCTCTAGTGGGTCATCTTTACAGAATACCATAGGTAGTTCCTACTATTGTCCCACCTAAATAGTGCCGCAAGGTAGTATCTCATACTGCAAAATTCAGCTTCTTCAAAATATTTTCAAAAGGGGAACATAAGGACACTACAACCACTACATCCTTGCCCCAAGAACCTTCTATATTTTGTATATTATTGCATATCCACAATATCTCTATGCATTTATTTATTATATCTCTGCTCTCATTTCGTGCCGAAAATAATTTTGATCAGTGGTATCAGAGCAGGATTCTCTTGATCATTTTTTTCAGTGCATGTCCCCGATGAGGTCCGAGTATAGAAAGTTGGGTCTTGATCTTGTCTCCCTTGAAGACAATCACTCTCACATGCCCAAGAAACCCTCCATGGAGGAAGAAAAAAAAATTGATGGAGTAGACAGTCCTATAAATCTATTGCTTGAGTAAGTCCTCATGCGACAGAGTGATGAGATGATGGATAATTTTTCCCACATCCTTCAATGCCTGCTAATAGCATCAGGCGCATCTTCATCAAGCATCCACTTTGGAGGCACCTCTCCTTTTAAGGTACAGGTCAATTTTGATATTCCTATATTTTAAGGTCAGATAGATGCGGATGCCCTAGATAAATGGTTAAATCTGTTAGAAGGTTATTTCTCTATTCACAATTTTTCCGACAGAGAAAAGATCATATTCACGCTCCTTAAGACTCTCCCCCATGTCAAACATTGGTGGGAAACTTACTGGGAGCAAAGTTCCATAGAGGATTCTGGAATATATGGGGCTGAGTCCACTTGGGATTTTTTTGTGGATGCGGTAAATGAAGAGTATTACCTTGTTGGCAACTATGAGGACCAGTACATGAGATGCACCACACTGCTGAAAGAGAGGGGCCAAGCCGTTCCAGAGTTCACTAATACCTTCCATACTTTGTGCACCAAGTTGGGTATCAAAGACTACGAACAACATTTGGTTCTGAAATATCGTGGGGGATCTACACAGATACATCCAAACTAAAATGGATTTTTTGGACATCTCATCACTCGGTGTTGCTTACCGATATGCTGTTAAACTTGAGAAAACATTTAAGCACCAGAAAAAATGGGATTTTGGTTATGTAAATTTACAAGAACCAAAGTATGAGAAAGACGAACCTAACAAACAGTCTCTCGAAAACCAGTCCAAGCCACAGGAAAAGAAGGGTCACATGAAGACAAAGAAGGACACTAGAAAATGGTGCGATTTCCACAAAATCCCCTGGCACAACACTGATGAATGTCACTCAAAACATTCATTAGTGGCCGAGATCAAAGACAAGGATTTGAACCCTGATTCTAAATCTAATTCTAAAAATACTGGTAAAAGACAGATCATTGACGTAGACCCTACTGCTATTGTCATGACCACATTAATTCAACCAGAAGAACCAACAGATCCGGGGGGTTCCATTTTCCTTCATAGATGTGGGTGAAGGGGACGCCACTGCATTTTATTGTTGGTAGTGGAAGCCATAAGAACCTTATCTCAGCAAAGGTCATCAAATAGTTGGGATTGTCGACAACACCACACCCGCAGCCATACAACATTGAGTTCCTTTGCCAAGGAAGAGATCTTTGTGTCAGCCAGCAGTGTCGATTTTCATATGGCATTCAACCCTTCAAGGATGAGGTATTATGTGATGTTTCCCCACTGGATGCTTGTGATGTTCTCTTGGGCCATCCATATATGTGGAGACACCATGTTGTTTATGAGTCTTGACCCCACAGTTTCATTGTTTCTCTAGGGGGTCATCTCTACAGAATACCAGAGGTATTTCCGAATACTATCCCACCTAAACAGTGCCACAAGGTAGTGTCTCATACTGCAAAATTTAGCTTCTTCACAATCTGTTCAAAATGGGAACAGAAGGACACTGCAACCACTACAACATTGCCCCAAGCACCTTCTATCCAACAGAAGCAGGTCGAAAAGGTTGCATAAAAGTGAAAAGATTCCTTATGCACACCATCCTCTCATGTAGCTCGACTTGTTGAACAACCTCAGCCTCAACAGGTTCATGACAGACTTCCACAAACTGAGCAACATGACATCTCCAGCAAGTTAAGAAACTCACCAAGATGCATATTCAGCAAACGCTTTTTCCTCTCCCCCGGGCACTCAATGAAATGGATACCATTGCTTCCTAAGGAGGGAGGATTGATCCAGGTGGATATCGGTGGCCACCCACATTTTTCAACTGGCTCAAAATAGTTTTCTGGCAATTTTGGTAATTTACTATTTTTAGCAGGTTGTAACTTCCGGGGCCATTTTGAGGTCCTAAACGATGTTTTTTTAGGAAATCAAGTTTTCAATATGTAACTTACTTCATTATTTCACCTATAGTGAATCTCCTCGAAGATACCTTTCCAATGGGCTATCGTACACCTAAAACAGAGATAGTATGCAAAAGTTACGACCCCGGGAAGTTGATGTACTAACTTACCCAAACGGGGCCCACATGACTTTTGGGCTTCATCTCCTAAGGTTAGTTTTTTTGGATGTCTATGGTTTTTGACATTCTTGCTTATTGTAAAAATTCCTTCAGAGCCTCATTGTAAATTATCTTCTTGCAAATGCGAGTAGCCATCACATCTCTTCTTAGAGATAAGATGCCACCATTCTAGCGAGTCTTTCACTCTGTATTTTTACAGTCTCTGTACATTTATTTAATTAATAGAAATAATGTATTATTGTATTTATGTGTTTATGTTTGGATATCTGATACATTTCCATTATATTATTGGATATCCACGATATCTCTGTGCATTTCTTTATTATATCTCCGCTCTCATTTCATGCCAAAAATAATTCAGATCAGTGGTATCAGAGCAGGATGCTCTTGATCATTTTTTTAGTGCATGACCCCGATGAGGTTCGATTATAGCAAGTTGGGTCTCGATCTTGTTTCTCTTGAATACAATATCTCTCGCATACCCTCCATGGTGGAATAAAAGAAAAATGACAGAGCAGGCGCTCTTATAAATTTTTTGCTTGAGCAAGCTCTTATGCGACAGAGGGACAAAATGATGGATAACTTTTCCCACATCCTTCAACGCCTGCTGATAGCATCAGTCACATATTCATCAAGCGGAAACTTTGGAGGCACCTCGCCTTTTAAGGTATATGTCAATTTTGATATTCCTATATTTGAAGGCCAGATAGATGTAGATGCCCTAGATAAATGGTTAAATTTGTTAGAAGGTTATTTCTCTTCTCACAATTGTTTTGATAGAGAAAAGATAATATTCACACTCCTTAAGGCTCTCTCCCATGTCAAACATTGGTGGGAAACTTACTAGGATAAAAGTTCCACAAAGGAGTCTGGAATATATGGGGCTGAGCCCACTTGGAATTTTTTGTGGATGCAGTAAAGGAACAATATTACCCTGTTGGCAACTATGAGGACCAGTACATGAGATGGACCACACTGCAGAAAGAAAGGGGCCAAGTTGTTCCGGATTTTACCAATACCTTCCATACCTTGCGCACCACGCTGGGTATCAAAGACTTCGTACGACATTTCGCTCTGCAATACCGTGGGGCTCTACATAGATACATCCAAACTAAAATGGATTTTCTAGACATCTCATCACTCGGTGCTGCTTGCCGATATGGTGTTAAAATTGAGCAGAAATTTAAGCACCAGAACAAACGGGAGTTCAGGTCTACAAATATGAAACAACCAAAGTATGACAAAGATGGACCTAGCAAAGAGTCTCCCAAAAATCATTTCAAGCCATAGGAAAAGAAGGCTCACGGGAAGACAAAGAAGGACACCAGAAAATGGTGTGATTTACACAAAATCCCCTGGCACAACACCAATGAATGTCGCTCAAAATAGTCATTGGTGGTTGAGATCAAAGACAAGGATTCGAACCCTGGTTCTGAAAATAATGGTAAAAGACAGATCATCGATGCAGACCCCACTACTATTGTCACAACTGTAAAAAATCAACTAGAAGAACCAACATATCCAGAAGATGGGGAGTGCCTTTTTCATTCACAGATGTGGGTGAAGGGGACCCCACTGCATTTTATTGTTGATAGCGGAAGCCAAAAGAACCTCATCTCAATAGAGGTCGTCAAACAGTTGGGATTGTCGAAAACATCTCACCCGCAACCATACAACATCGGGTGGCTTCACCAAGGACGATATCTTTGTGTCAGCCAATAGTTTCGATTGTCATATGGTATCTAACCCTTCAAGGATGAGGTATTATGTGATTTTTCCCCATTGGATGTCTGTGATGTTCTCTTGGGCCAACCATATATGTGGAGATGCCATGTTGTTTATGAGTCTCGACCTCACAGTGTCATTGTTTCTCTAGGGGGTCATATCTATAGAATACCAGAGGTAGTTCCGACTATTGTTCCATCTAAACAATGTCGCAAGGTAGTATCTCATACTACAAAATTTATTGTCTTCACAATCTGTTCAAAAGGGGAACAGAAGGACACTACAACCACTAGAGCCTTGCCCTAAGCACCTTCTATCCAACAGAAGCAGGTCGACAAGGTTGCGACAAAGCACAAAGAATCCTTTTGCACACCATCCTCTCGTGTAGCTCGACTTGATGAGCAACCTCAGCCTCAACATGTTCATAAGAAACTTCCACAAACTGAGCAGTGTGACATCTCCAGCAAGGCAAGCAACTCACCAAGATGCAGATTCAACAAATGCTTTTTCCTCTCCCCCGATCACTCAACACAATGGAGACCATTTCTTCTTAAGGAGGGAGGATTGATCTAGGTGGATATTGGTGGCCACCCACCTTTTTTAACTGGATCAAAATAGTTTTCTGGCAATTTTGGTAATTTACTATTTTTAGTAGGTTTTAACTTCCGTGGCCATTTTGAGGCCCTAAACGATTTTTTTTGGGAAAACATGTTTGAAATATATAATTTCCTTCATTATTTCACCTATGATGAATCTCCTCGACGATACCTTTCCAATGGGCCATCATACACCTAAAACGAAGATCGTATGCAAAAGTTACAACCCCGAGAAATTGATGTACTAACTTACCCAAACGGGGCCCACATGACTTTTGGTGCTTCATCTCCTAGGGTTAGTTTTTTTTGATGTCTAGGGTTTTTGGCATTACTGCTTATTTTAAAAATGCCTTCAGAGTCTCATTGTAATCATCTTCTTGCGAATGCGAGTAGCTGTCACATCTCTTCTCAGAGATAAGCTGCCACCATTCTAGCGAGTCTTTCACTCTGTATTTTTATAGTCTCTGTACATTTATTTCATTAATAGAAATCATGTATTACTATATACATGTGTTTATGGTTGCATCTCTGATACATTTATGTTATATTATTGGATATCCGCGATATCTCTGTGCATTTCTTTATTATATATCTGCTCTCATTTCGTGCCGAAAATAATCTGGATCACCAAGTGTCCTTGATTTTTTGAGATTTGAATTTATGAATGGAATTTTGAATGAATTATCAAAAGAGATTTGGTACAGGCAAGTGAAAAGAGAGAAAACAGAGGACAAAATGTTGTCATGGCTACATTGGCGTTATGATTTCACTTGATTTTGCAGTTCTCTTCAGCAGTTAGGGTAGGTAGGAGTGTGCGAATAATCTTGTTGGTAAAGCATTCCTTTTCTAATTTCCAGTAGTATGTGGTATTTTTGTTCAACATCCAATTGAGAGTAGTGTGCAAATGTTTAGTTTTTAAATTTAATGCTCAGTATCCAAGACATAACAGAGTACACAAATGGGTTTTGAAAGTAGCCCAATGAATAAAGCACCGGGTCTACATTTATTTGCTACCTCATAGGGAGGATAGCATCCCCAATAGGAGCCTATGTTATCAGCATAACAATTATACATGAAATACGAGTTTTAGATTTAGCGGAGGACTAAAACAGTGTAGAAACATGGTGTGATTTGGAGGACCAAGTCACATATGGCAGCATATGGACAAGTATAGCAGAGGTGTGAAAGGAAAGACCAGGAAGATCATAGATTTCGAGGCAGCGCAGATCAAAGGTCGAGACCCATATCGGGCGGAGAAATAGCACGAAGTTTAATTATGCGAAGGTAGGCCGGGGAAAACTACTTTGGTTTCATTCATGGATGCGTGACACCCTCAAAAGCACATCGAGACAAAAAGCGGTCTACCTAAAACCACTTTCTCCAACCCTCGATGTCACGTGTCGCAAAATCATTCGATATGTGTCATTCCCACAGATTGCGTATGAAAAGGGGAGAGTTAAAGACTTATTCAGTCACATCAGTACCATTGCTCAAGTACTTTACATCGTGCAATGTAGGGTAAGCTCCACAAGAAGGACAATCTAGAGGAAAATCATTTTGAAGCTGACAGTCGAGTGTGATAGGTTGTAATTCAGACAAGTACTGTCATCATAGTCTATTATTAAACACTCAATGACAATCATCCTCAAAATTATAGATAAATTTATCCTGTTTGAGAAATCGACATTTCATTCGGAATGAAGTAATTAACGATACCAGGGAGATGAAAATCAGGTTTTTTGCAAAACTGGGAAATATGGACCGGGCCGATCAAACAACATCTAGTGAAACAATATTTTCGACTTACATGTCAAATCCATCAATGAGTCAGAAAGATAAGTCTATCGCACAGGTACTAGCAACCAAATTCCATACTGACCCTGCGATAGAACCAGAATCAGAGATCAGACTAAATCATGTCATGAGGGATTTAATCATCAACGAACACATGGAGAAGTGATACAAACAAGTAGAAAGGGGAAAGTGGAGCGAGCATCAAAATATAGGAGTCAGAGATGAGGTGGTCGAAAGCGTTGGGGAAAATCAACCAGTCTGATTGAACACCCTGAAAGAAGAAATATCCAAGATGGAATAAGTTCTTAGGTTGAAATGAGAACGTTTCAGAAAATTTTGGACATATGGCGTTCAATGAAAAATCCTCAGATATGTCATACATGTTTATAACACTCCTTCTAAATTAGAAGAATAGTTGTGATGTGTTACTCTTTTGTGTAACCAATCTCCATCTTTAGACTGTGGGGAAGTTGAGTCATTATGAATCCCGCATGTAAATTTTCTATATATATTATCCCTAGGATAGAACAAAGAGGAGGGGGCCTGCCCTCATTATATGTAGACTTTGTAAAATCATGGAGTTAAACTGAATATATTATGCATAAGCAATTTTTCAACTGTTTATGAAAAGATTCTAATTGGCTGTGATATGAGTTATATCCTTTTTCATAGTGTGTGTTTCCTGTGTATTTAAAATTCCATTTTCAATTTCTTCTTTTAAATTGGAGAGTTAAAAGTATGGAATTCCTCTGATGATGCTCTAGACTTAGCAATTTAAATTCATGTGATTCTCTTCTCAACTATTTCAAAATTCATTTTAATATTCTCTGAAGTAGTTTTGTGTTTCCCTTTTTCTTCTTTTGCCATGCAAATTTCAATTTGAAAACTCAGACTCATTGCCTCACTTATCCTTTCTCCTCTAGATAGTTCTAATGACCCACCACTGCATTATTCATTTCTGACTCCATAGCCCAAATGTCACCCCCACTTCTTCAACAACATTATAATACCCCCCAAAACAAACCAAATCTAGCCACTGATTTCCATAGATATATCAAGTGACATGAGAGAGCCCTCTTTGAGTTGATCAGGCTAGTGCCCAACTCTAAAGTAGGTTGAAACAATTACCTCTTTCATTTGTCTAGCCGAACAAAATTTACAGAGTGCTAACAACGTCATCACCGGGTTTTTTTATTTGTTCTCTGTTAGTAGATATTGTAGTTTCTTGCAACCAATATATTTGTTGTGTTCAAGATGGTTTATGCAACCATTGTTACAACCATTAGTGATTTTTGTTCTCAAACGATAATGATATGTCATGGTTTTATTCTCTATTTTTTGTGTAATATATGCATGCGATATGTTTAACTATTTATGATCCATATGCAAACTATTTGTAATAAATTTCAAGCAACTCTAATGCAATTGTTTTGAAAAAAATTACAATAAGAAAAGAAACACTTGAACCACAAACATATTATTTATAGTTGGGTACATTACAATGGTATAAAAGCTAGTGATTCTGCCATATTTTGATTGTATTGATGCCTAGGAGGAAAGGGCATAGAGGAATTCTTCAAAATTCACCAAAAAGAGAAGTAGATGAAAACCAAATAGAGTCATAACCAAAAGGGAACATGGATGAAAACTCAAATATCAATCCCCTATGATCAAAATACTAAATCAACTGAACAAGGGCTAGGAGGAGGCCAACAAAAACTAGGTACAAATAACTCAGAGACAATATGAGATGATTAGAACCCAATAATAGGCCCTTGTGATACTCATATAGCTGGTAGGATAGAAAGGGAAAATGGGACAAAAATCCAAAATGGGACAAAAATCCATTCAGGGAAGAGCTCATGTAGAGGGTAGAAATACCCAAATTTCGGTACAAATTTGCCTACAGATAGGAAGTAGGAGGACACCCAGACCATTTTTACCCCCATTCCTTGTGGAACAACCTATAGGAGTGTAGGTATAGCCAAATAAGGTTGATTAGATATCTAACTACCACAGAGAGTATCACTCACTAATGGAGGAGATATAGGAAGAAATGTCTTACAACAACTACTACAACCTCAGGATGAGGAACAAACGAAGGGGACCATTGTACCAGCATAATTATAATCTTATGGTCAAGACAGGAAATATGATAGTCCCATCCTTTGAAGGATCTTTCAAGATCACAACTACAGCATGGGTTCACAAGTTGGATACTTATTTCCATCTTAACCCGATGATAGAGGCAGAGGAAATCAAGTTTTCCACTAGACACTTGGATGGGGAAGATCATGAGTGGTGGTACCATGGGTGAGTAACAATGTGGCATTCCAACATCACATCATACGATGATTTCAATTAGATATTGGTGGTAAGATTTGATAGCAAGGATCTTAAGGTCCAATTCAGGGAGTTTTTCAATTAAATAAGACAAGTACACTAGAGGCATACCTAATATAATTGCAGAGGATGGCATAAATTGTGACCAATATTTATGAGAAGAGGATGGCGATACTATTCACAGAGAGTCTAGTTGAACCCTTGAGAGGTTGGGTTAAGGCCTTTGGGCCACCCACATTGCAGGATGCCATCATGAAAAATTAGGATATGATAGAGACAACCCACAAGAAGACATTGGAAAAAACATTATCCCACAGAAGGATCAGGTGCCAAAACCTCCCCATAAGATATGGAAAGAGAAGGGCATGTTGGATGAAGAAACTTGGAGAGACGTAAGGAGGAAGAATCCTTGATAAAATTTCAAGGAGCCATGGAAACCAGGTCATCAGTGTATGGGAAAGGGTAAAGTCCATTATATTGAGTTATTTTCCGATGAGGAGGACGACAGTGATAATGAATGCATTGGATGGGACATTGGTGAGACATCACACCTCGATGCTATAGAGTAGGCGACATTGTAGGATAGCGCAAAAGGAGTGACTGTTGCCACACTTTCAGGAGTCCCTAGATATCACACTTTCTGGGTTAGAGGCATTATGTAGGGCCATAGGGTTACAACATTGATTGATGGTGGGGACACCCACAACTTCATCGATGTTGTGCTTGTCACTAGGAGATAAATCCATGTAGAGGAATTTGAGGGATTCAATTTGGTAGTAGCATATGGGTACGACATGGTGTCTACTCAAAGGATCAGGGGATTGGATGTAACATTGGGAAACTATACATTGATCAATGAATTTTATATCGTAGATATAGTAGACACTCATGTGATTTTAGGAGTTTAGTGGTTGTACTCATTGGGAGATATATGCATGAATTATCGGGACATGAGGATGGAGTTATATGACAATGGAGGACAACAAGTCATCCTAAGAGGTATGCTGACAATTTATCCTAGGATCATTTCTAACCAATTAATGGAGGCCCTTTTTAGACACAGGGACATGGATTGTGTGACAAAATGCTTGATCACCATGGAGAAACCATCACAATATCGCCACCATTACCATGCATATATCCAAGCATTGCTTGGAAATCATGAAATATTTTTTGAACTATTGCCACCAGGGAGACCACATGACAGAGGATTTGAGCATGTCATTGATATTGAAGAGGGATCGAAGCCCATGATCACCACACCCTATAAGTAGCCAAAGAGGTTCATGGAAAAAATAGAGGACATAAAGGAGTTGCTTGAGATGGGACATATCGGGCCTATTTCTAGTCCCTTTGCTTCTTTAGTTTTATTGGTGAAGAAGAATGATTTCACTATGAGGATGTGCATAGAATAGAGGGCACTGAACAAGAATACCGTCAAAAAATAATGCCCAATACCCATTATAGATGAGTTGATAGACGAACTGCATGGGCCAGTGTACTTCTTTTAGGTTGATCTACGATCAGGATACCACCAGATTCGGTTCAAAGAGGAGAATATCCATAAAAAAACATCCAAGTGTCAATATGGGAACTATGATTTTCTATTCATGCCCTTTGGTTTGAATAACACACTAGATACCTTTTAGTCATGCATGAAACATATGTTCAACACAAAATTGAGGAAATTCTTACTAGTGTTCTTTGATGATCTTTTGATCTATAGTAGGACGTGGGAGGAACCTCTGAAGCATGTGGATGATATTCTCACCATTATAGAGGAGTAGTATACTTTTTCCAAGGAGGAAAAGTATGAGTTTGGGTTAACAAATATCCTCTATATGGGGAACATAATTGGTGTTGGGGGAGTAAATTTGCATCAGGAGAAGATCCAAAAAAATTATATTGGCCCAACCCCAGATCACTCACATATCTGTAAGGATCCTTCGGGGTATGCAACTATTATAGGTGCTTTGTGAAAGTATTTTCACAACTGGTTTCTTCATTGACAGACCTAACTAAGAAGGGGTTTTTTTGATGTTTTGAGGATGCACAAGTAGCATTAGAAAGAATGAAGAGGGTGATGACCACTTTCCCAATATTAGCACTCCCATTTTTCACATAGCCTTTTGTCCTTGATAGGATCATTATTGATGTAGAATCGACACTAGATAAATTTCAAGAGAAGAAATGTAAGAGAGAAAAAGAAGCTCTATCCAATCTATTATAAGGAGATGTTGGCCATCATGCATGCATTGACTAAGTTTAGACAATACCTGGTAGGAGGATTGTTTGTGGTTAGGATTGACCACAACATCTTGAGATATTTCTTGGATCAACGAAATCTAAACAAATGGTAGTATAAAAGGGTGAATAAGGTGCATGCATGTGATTTTTACATTGACTATGTAAAGGGGAATAAGAAAATAGTTGTTGATGCCTTATCCAAGAGATTTGTAGCCTTCTCCATGATAAATATATCAGCAGAACGGAAGTCCATTATTTATGTGGAATACTCCAATAATACCTTTGCCTATGAGCTGAAGGAGGGAAGTATTTAGGATAAGAGGTACAGGGTAGTGGATGACATCATCTACTACAAATACATGATATATGTTGTCCCGAAGTCCAAGCTCAAGGATAAGATTTTGAGGGAAGTACATGACGCACCACTGACGGGGCATCAGGGGTATCTGAAGACCTATAAGTAGGTAAGGGAGATATTCTGTTGGAAGGGTATCAAAGAGGATTTACTTTGTCATGTGAGAGACTGCATGAATTACCAGCAAAACAAGTCATATTTTACAAACCTTGTGGGACTGCTTCAATCACTACCAATTTTGGAGCAGAAATGGGATAAAATTTCCGCGGACTTCATTACATGGTTTCCATAGTTATGGGGAAGAAAATGTATCTATGTAGTAGTGGAAAAATTAACTAAATATGTGCACTTCTTTACCATTCTATCCAAGTACAGTGCATGTTAGGTAGCATATATGTTCTTCAAAGAGGCGTTTAGACTACATCATCTTCTAAGGGACATAGTCAGTGACCACAATAACAAGGTTATCAACACATTCTGGCATGATATGTTTAGGTTATCTGGGACATAGTTGACACCTAGTACTAGCTACCACCCTCAGAAATATAGGAAGGCTGAGATAGTAAACAAATAGATTGAGGGGTACATGAGGAACTATGTGTTAGGGTAAAAATGAGCATGGACAAATTGGTTTCATCTATGGGAGCATTATTACAATACCACTCATCACATTTCCATCGGGATGAGACAATTTAGGGAATTGTATGGCTATGATGTCCCATTCTTTTTTTATCTAGATTTTGGGGAGAACAGATATCCCAATGCCAAATATTGGTTCCAGGAAAGCTAGGACATATTGAGAGTCCTGAAGAATAATTTGCAAGACACTTAGAATCGGTAGAAAATGTATGCATATAGGCATAGGGTGGAATGAAACTTTGAGTTTGGGGACCTAGTCTTTATCAGGTTGAAACCTTACAAACAATCATCATTGAAGAACAATAGTACAGAGAAGCTAAAGCCTCATTTTTATGGACCCTACAAAGTAATTAGGAGAGTTGGGGAGGTAGCCTATGAGTTGGAGATTCCACAGGGTAGTAGGATCCACAACACCTTCCATGTATCCTGCCTCAAGAAGGAATTGGGACAACAAGTTATCACTTCGACAGATATTCCTCCACTAGATGAGGAAGGGTAGTTGGTCCTAGATCCCAATAGGATTGTTTATGTTAGGGAGTGGAGGTTGAAAAGTAGAGTCATTTGAGAGTAATTGGTCATATGGATAGGATTACCCATAGATGATGCTACTTGGAAAGAAGAGCAGATCTTATAGCACCCTGATCTAGATTTTCTTGAGGATAAGAAATATTAGGAAGTGAGGACTATAATTTCCCCTCATAATTGATCATGATGGAGGATGACTTAATATCCTATACATCTCCCATAGGATATAATTACAAAAAACAAGGGAGTCAAGGAGGTTTTTTTGGTGTCACTAGGTTAAAATAATAACAAACCCTAAAGTGACATTAAATAAAAACAAATAATTATATTTAAATGAAATTGGAGGGAAAATAAAGTAAGGGTTTGATTTGGTAAAAAAAGGGGGAAATATATAGAAGGATCGAATGAAGGATAAATAGAGGGGTAACCATTCTCTTTGGTATTATTATTTGATATCTTGTTTATCTTATCTTTGAGCCAAGTTTTCGTGAGGTTTTGGAAAAAAAATTCCATTTCATTTTAGTTTCAATGGTGCAATATCCACCCTAGCTAGACAAGGAGCAGGATCCATCTGAGATCATCACTTGAGTTCATTATGGAGTTTGGATCCATCCTAGAGATATTTTTGGTGG
Organism: Picea mariana; assembly: GCA_032191745.1. Classification (NCBI taxonomy): domain Eukaryota; kingdom Viridiplantae; phylum Streptophyta; class Pinopsida; order Pinales; family Pinaceae; genus Picea; species Picea mariana. Next base: position 137,632 of record JASDQU010735883.1, on the reverse strand, counting down.
TTTATCGAGTTACGTAGGGGATTTGTGTCATTTTCTAGAGGATTTCGATCGTAGAGTCTATAGGTGTCGGGAGGGTTTCAAAGAAATAGTGAAAGGAGTCACCCCCATGGGTTGAACACAGGGTGTCCCTCTAGGCCCCACATGTTTCCCATACTCGTCCTTCTAATCCCTCTACAGTTTGAGATTACAAAACTAAATTGGGTGTGGGTGGTCATATTGCTGCAGTGATTAGGTCGAGACAACATCGATGAGGTTTGAAAGTAAGAATAGTATACATCTCGGCTTGAGGAGGTTTTGGCATAATCACCAAGTTTCTTGATTTGTTCTCTATTATAAGATATTATAGCTTCTTGCAACTAGAAGATTTGTTGTGTTCAAGAGGTTTTATGCAATTGTTGTTACAACCATTAGTGATATTTGTATTGTTGTGATTTGTGTTCTCAAACCATAATAAGACGCCATGGTTGTCTTCTTAATTATGTATGTAATAGATGCATGTGATATTTTTAACTATCTATGAGCCATATGTAAACTATTTGTAATAAATTTTGAGCATCTCTAATACAAATTGTTTAAAAAAATTTACACTAGGAAAAACAATATTTGGACCAAAAACATATTATTTCTATTTGTGTACATTACAAAAATCAAGGCTTCATCTTATTTGCACCACTCTTCTTCAACGACAATGTTTTGTAAGGATGCAACCCTAAAAATACTACGTCCCCAAACTCAATGTTTCATTCCACCCTCTTCTTATTTGCATACACCTTCTATTGATTTTGAGTGACCTGCAAATTCTCCTTCAAGACTCTCAAGATGTTCTGGATTTCTTGCAACCATTATTTGGCCTTGTCATCTCTACTCTCCCCAATTACCAGATCCAAAAAGGATGGGGAATCATATCCATACAATTCCTTGAATGGTCTCATCCTAATGGACATGTCATGAGTGGTATTGTAAAAATGTTCCCTAAGAAGCAACCACTTTATCCATGCCCATTGTTTCCCTGACACATGGTTCCTTAGATACATATCAATCAATTTGTTTACTATATTGGTCTTCCCATATGTATCAGGGTGGTATCTAGTACTAGGTGTCAACTCTATCCCATATAACGTAAAAAAATCCTACCAAAGCATTTTGAGAAACCTTCTATCCCGATCACTGACTATGTTACTTGGAATACCATGTAGTCTAAACACCTCTCTGAAGAACAAATATGCTACCTGAGAAGCAAAGAAGTGTGAATATTTATTTAATATGTCCACTACCACATAGATATAATCCCTTCCATGTACCTTTGGAAACCATATAATGAATTCCATGGAAATGTTATCCCACTTCTGATCTGGAATTGAAAACGGCTAAAGAAGTCCCATAGGATGTGTAAATTCTAGCTTGATCTACTGACAATTATTGCACTCCCTCACATGATGAATTACATCTTGCTTGAGGACCTTCCAGGAGAATCTCTCCCTCAACTTCTTGTAGATCTTCATATACCCCCAGTTCCCTCCTAATGGTGCATCATGTACTACCCTCAAAATTTAATCCTTGATTTTCGACTCAGGGATAAGATAGATCCCATGTTTGTAGTAGAGTATTCCATACACTACCCTATACCTTTCATCCTAAATAATTCCTCCCATCAACTGACAAGAGAAGGTATTATTGGAGTATTCCACCAAAAGAATGTAATTCCATTCTATTGAGATATCTGTCATGGAGAAATATGAATGTCTCTTGGATAAGGCATCAAAAAATATGTACTTATTCCCCTTTACACAGTCAATGTCAAAATCATACGCCTACACCTTACTCATCCATTTATGTTTCCTCTCATTTAGATCTTGATACTCCAAGAAATATCTCAAGCTGTTGTAGTCAGTCCTAACTGTGAAGAACTCTCCTACCAGGAACTATATGTACTTGGCCAATGCATGCATCATTACCAACATCTCATTATCATAGATCAGATAGAGCTTCTCTGACTCTCTTATCTTTCTTCTCTTGAAATATATCAGGTGTTGGTTATGCATCAATATTGCTCCTATCCCCTTGTCGTATGCATCACACTCTAGGAAAAAAGGTTGCATGAAATATGAGAGTGCTAATATTGGGAAAGTGATCATCAACCTCTTCATTTTTTCGAATTCTACCTGTGCAACCTCGGACCATTAGAACAACCATTTCTTGGTGAGGTATGTTAATGGTGCAACCAATTGTGAAAATATGTTCAAAAAGCACCTATAATAGATGCATATCTCAAATAATCATTGCATATATGTGAGTGATATGGGGGGTGGGACAATATAATCTTGTCTGGATATTCTCCTGATGCACCTTTACTCCCTCAACACTAATCACGTGCTCCAGATAGAGGATCTTTGTCAACCCAAACTTGCACTTTTCTTCCTTGGAAAAAAGTGATTTCTCCTCCATAATGGTGAGGATGTCTTCGACAAGTTTCAGATGTTCCTCCCACATCCTACTATAGATTATAATATCGTCAAATAAAACCGAGAAGAATTTCCTCAACTATTTGTTGAAGATATGGTTCATGCCCTACTGAAAGGTAGTTGGTGTGTTATTCAATATGATGAGAATGAATAGAAACTCATAGTTCCCATAGTGACATATGAATTTTGTTTTATGGATATCCTCTTATTTGACCTGAATCTGGTGGTATCTTGATCACAGATCAACCTTTGAGAAGTACACTTCCTCATGTATCTCATTTATCATCTCATCAATCATAGATATTAGGTATCCATTTTTAATTGTCTTGTTGTTTAGTGCCCTATAGTCTATGTGAATCCTCATAGTTCCATCCTTCTTCTTCAGTAGTATAAATGAAGTGGAAACGAGTCTAGAACTAGGCCTGATATGTCCCTTCTCCAACAACTCATTTATGGCCTTCCCTATTTTTTCCTTGAACCTCTTTAGATTCCTGTAGGGTGTGGTGATCACAGGATTTGACCCCTCTTCTAAATCAATGACATGCTCAAATCCTTTGTTAGGTGGTCTCCATACTGGAAAAGGTTCAAACACTCTCTCATGATTTCTAAGCAATGCCTAGATATCTTAATGGTAATGTTGCATATCCTATGATGGATTATCCATGATAATAATGCATTATACTGCACAAGCCATGTCCTTGTGTCTAAAAAGGGTCTCCATACATGTTGGTTAGACATGATCATGGAGGCACCTATTGGCATACCTCTTAGGATGACTTGTTTTTGCCCCTTGTCCTTGAACTCCATCCTCATGTCCTAATAATTCATGCAGATATCTCCCAATGAGTATAACCATTGAACTAGTCCTAGAACTGCATGAGTATATGCTAAATTTACAACATAAAAGTCATTGGTCAACATATATTTTCCCAATTTTACTCCAATTCCCTGATCCTATGAGCACATACCATGTTGTACCCATATTCTACTTCCACATTGAATCCCTTGAAGTCCTCCATGGGTAATTTTCTCCTGGCAACAAATGCAACATCAATAAATTTGTGGGTGGCCCCACCATCAATCAATGTTGTAACCCTATACCCTTGCACAATTCCTCTGAATGTGAAGGTTTAATATTTAGGGACTTTTGAAAGTGTGGCAATGGTCACTCCCTTGGTGCTATCATGTAATGGCACCTTCTCTGTAGCATTGAGGTGTGATGGCTCACCACTATCCTGTCCAATTCCCTCATCATCTTTGTCATCCTCCTCATCGGAAACTGCCTGAATATAATGGATTTTACCTTTTCCCATACATTGATGACCCAATTCACACGACTCCTTGCAACTATAGCAAAGACTATTTATCCTTAGTTCTCTATGAGTTTCTTCATCTAACCTATCCTTACCTATCCATGTCTTTTGAGGAGGGTTTGACACCTGACCCTTCTGTGGGATAATTATTTTTTCCAATGTATTCTTGAGGGATGTGTCTTCCATATCCTGATTCTTCATGATGTCATTTTGGAGTGTGGTTGGTCTAAAGGCATTCACCCATCCTCTTAGGGGCTTATCTATACCCTCTGTGAACAACATCACCAACCATGGATGTGAAATATTTGTCACTATGAGTGCCATCCTATGAAAATATGTGATGTATGCATCTGGTGTACCTGTATGTCTCAACTATGCCAACTCCATTAAGTGTTTCTAAGGGTCCTTATTTTCAAACCTATCCATCAAAATTTAAGTGAAGCCTACATATGAAGTGATGTTGGTGTGCCCTAGTATCACTATCCCATGGTACCACCACTCATGAGCTTCTCCTTCCAAGTGTATGGTAGAATACTTAATCCCTTATCCTTCAATCAGGGTTAAGTTAGAGGTAATTGTATAACTTCTGCACCCATTCTATGGCTATTCTCTTGGTACATCCATCAAAGGATGGGATAGTCAGCCTGACCACCTTGTGTACGAGGTCAAATTTTGGTTGATTGTGGACTACTTTGTTCCACTCCCTTGGTTTGTTCCTCTACTTGAGGATTTGGAAGTCCTGATATGATTATTTCTCCTAGATATATTCATATAACATCCCATACTCCTTGTGTGAGGATTTGACATCAAGCTCCTGATTTGGTTGCTCATGTGCTCCGGTAGGTTTTCCTGCCAAGAATGTTGGTAATAGTGGTCTAGGAATCCTTAGAATCCCACTATGAGATAGGGTATGAATATTTATACTCTATGCATGTATCATATCACCTAAATGGGATACAATAGGTCCTCTTTGACTTTCATCATTTGTATCCCCTCGTTGGCCCACCAGTTGTGTGAAAACCTCAAGGGTTTGGTGTTGGAAGCCTATTATTTCTTCTTGTCTTTGGGATGCCTCATTTTTTTTCTTTACCATATCTTTTAATATTTGGATAATAACCTAATCATGGTTGTCTCCCATGATTCTTCCTACTTCTTCCCCTTCTGACTCTGTTTGGATGGATTCTATTTCTCTTTCTGGTGAATTTTGAATGGGATTCCCTCCACACCCTTTACTCCTAGGAATCAACACAGTTACAGGCTGGAAGAATCTACAGCATTGATACCACTATAATGTACCCAACTAGAAATAATATGTTTTTGATCCAAGTATTTCTTTTCTTAGTACAAATTTTGTCAAACATGTTACATTAGAGCTACTGGAAATTTCTTACGAACAATTTTCATATGGCTCATAGATAGTTAAACATATCACATGAATCTATTACAAATATAATTGAGAAGATAGCCATGGAATATTATTATGGTTTGATAACCCAAATCACAACAATACAAAGATAACTAATGGATGTAACAACATAAACCTTCCTGAATACAACAGATCTACTGGCTACAAACAACTACAATATATACTAACAGAGAACAAATAAAGAAGCCTAGTGATGATGCCAAAACCTCCTCAAGTTTTTATGTATGTTATTCTGACTGTCAAAACTCACTATTGTTTTCTCGACCTACTTTTGAATACTTAGTGCAACAATATGACTTCCCACACCCAATTTCAGTATAAGATCTAAAATTGTAGAGAGCCTTGCAGGACAAGGATAGACAGTAATAGGCAAGGCCTCACAGGAAACCATGTGCTCAACCCATAGGGGTGACTCATTTCATGGTTTCTCCAAAATCATCCTGGAAGTTGTGGACTCGATGATCAACCTTCTCCAAAAAATTTCACAAATCCCCTGCATAAGTTGATAAACCTCCAAACTCTCTCCAAGATGAAACTAAACTCCAATATGAACTCACACGATGATCTTGGGTGGATCCTCCTCCTTGTCTAGCTAGGGTGGATATTACACCACTGAAACTAAACTGAAATGGAAGGGTTTTTCCAAACCCTAAAGAAAACTTGGCTCCAAAGAGAACATCAACAAAATATCAGTTCATAATACCAAAGAGAAGGGTTACCCCTCTATTTATCCTTCTTCCGAGCCTTCTATATATTTCCCCTTTTTTTAACAAATCAAACGCTCACTTTATTTTCCCTCCAATTTCATTTAAGGATAACTATTTGTTTTTATTTAATGTCGCTTTAGGATTTTACATTCTTTTAACCTAGTCACACCAAATAAACCTCCTTGACTCCCTTGTTCTTGTTGACTATATCCTACGAGAGTCATATAGGCTATTAAGTCATCCTCCATCATGACCAATTGGGAAAGGACATTACACACTAGCAAGTGTTTTTTAAAAACACAACTAACTAACATATTGACTTGTGAACAAAGATTAAGGGACTGATTACAATAGAAACAAGGCATCCTCATGCCGAGTGGCGAAGGAAGGGGAATGTTGGAAAATTGGTTTGACCAGTTGGTTTTCATTGATGTCAAACCTTGGAGAGTGATCTTAGAGATTGATGTCAACTCTTATAGATTGATGTCAACACTTGAAGAGGTCCATAGATGTTGGGCAATTTATTGATATTTTTATGATCGAGATTAATGGTGAGTTAGTTGGGTACATTTGATGTAGTGTCCATGTAGCCTCGAAGGTATGTCTATGGGACCCTAAGTTGATTAAGGAATAATGACATGAAGGACAATGTAATTTTAGGTAAGACTATCATAGATAGATAGTACTCTTCATGTTGTTTCCAGTGATATGTGGAAGACCATGTGGGTCTTCACGGTTAGGAAGATATGGCCTTGTAAAGTTGGAAGTTGGAAGTCCCAAAGAGTGGTCAAGAAGCCCCTAGTTGGTTACAAGTCTTGGTCAAAGGGTAAAGTGGTTGTAACAAGAAACCCCTAAAATATGGAAATAGGTTACCTAGCACAAGTATAAATACACATCTAAGAGTCTCCCATCTATACACACACACTTACAATTGAATATTTATCTTGTGAATGTTATGGTATAGTATTGTGATCTTTTGGCTAGTTTGTGATGGCATTTTTCTGAAGTTGCAAGGGTATGAAGTAGAGAAAGTTTCAGAGTTGTATACAATTGGTAACCCTAGTTTTCTTAGGTTATACATGGGCTGAAAAAGGACAGGTTGCATACATATGTGAGCTACAAAAGGACAAGTCATGTACATCCACAACTTGCAGGAGGATAGGTCGCGGATCTGAGGAATGTTTTTGAAGAAGAATGGTTGGTTGATATACAACAAGGTTTGATGGTACAACATGGTTATTATAGTGTTTGAGATGGTATGCTTCAGGTCTTCATGAGTAAAGGTATGTATTTTATGTATTTGTTTGAGGCTTGTATCTTGGATGGTATGGCACATTCTTAAGACAAGTCTTGGAGGCCCTTCATGGTACATGATTGCATATGGTTGAGGTGATATTTTTATATGGTTGAGACACATTTCATGGTATATGGTATATGTTATATGGTACATGGTATGGTACAAGTGTTGTTGTACATTGTTGATGTACATGGTTCATACATGGTATGGTACATGATTGGCACTTGGTATCGATGGTTGATGGTTGAAGCATATGGTATGGGTTGAGGTGCATGTTTGATGCATGGTTTGGTACAGGTTGAGGTTCATGGTTGATGCATGTTTTGGTACAGGTGTTGGTGCATGGTTGATGCACTTTTTATGGTACATGTTGTGGTACATAGTTGATGCGTGGTATGGTACATGGTATGGTGTTGATGTACATGGTTGTTGTGCATGGTTGGCACATGGTATGATACATGATATGTTATATTTTTGATGTGCATGGTTGGCACATGTTATGGTACATGGTTTATGGTAAAGATTGTGGCATAGGTTGATGCATGGTGCATGATACAGGTTGGTACTTGGTTGAGACACATATATTGTGATGGTATGTTGGTGATCTTGGTACATGCTTGGTAGAGGCATGTGTTGGTGATGTTGGACATATAGTTGAGAGGTGTCCTTGGTAAATGATCCATGTGAGAGGGTTTGGTTGAGTATCGGTGACAGTGATAGGTTGGATAGGTTGATGTGACAGGACAGATACAGTGACAGGTTGGATATAATGACTGATTGATAGGTTACAGGTTGATGTGATAGTGACAGTGGAAGTGATAGTGACAGTGACATTAGTAGTGATAGTTGTGGTGATTGTGGTAGTGACAATTGGTCTACATTTATACTTCAGGGCGGAAGGATGGGAAAGGAAAGGGTTTTTTAGCCTCCTTTCAATTGGATCCAGAGAATCAGAGAGTTGGAGCTTTATTTAGGTTAGAGCCTAAAAATCAGGGGGTTGTAGCCATAGAATTCAGAGAGTTGTATCTTCCTTCAAGTTGAATCCTAAGAATAGGGGGTTTAGCATCCTTCCAGTTGAAGCGGGAGAATTTGGAAGTTGGTCCTTCCTATGAATGAATTATGTGATTTTTTTGATGTGATGCTACTTATAATTATATTCTCATGATATATTGAATGCAATCATAGATGATACATTGATTATAAACTGTTGAACATTGTTGATAAAGTGAAATAATATATATTGTGGTTAAAAGTGGTATAAAGTGCTCATGTTGATTCACACCCCCCCCCCTCTCAGTATTCCAATGGGGGTATGCCCTTGTTGGTGGCCCAAATGTGATCCATTAGATCAAAATGGGTGTCTATGATTAAAAATCATCCTCCCATGCAATGGTTTGGCCAATGGATACACTAGGAGGAGGTGGAATGTACCACTCTTTAATATTTTGGGCATTTGTAACCGTTTTAAAATAATCAATGGGTTAGAGTAGTTGGTGTATGTATGTGCAAAATAAAATTCAATAAGCCTTTAAAACTTACCATAATACCTTTACACATAAATCATTTGAGCATGTCCTTATGGTGTGTCAAATAGTAACTATGTTGATTCATCAATGCATATTATGAGGACATCCTACAGTGGCTTATGGGGATTTTAAGGAAATGCATATCCTTATTCATTGGATATAGATTCTAGGGATACTTCACTACAACACTTTGTAGGTGATCATTGGTTGAAAAGAATTTGAGTGAATACTTCCCTTTCCTACTCATGCTTTCTTACAACCTTCACATCATTTGATTATTCATCCCTTCATCGGCATGGAGCAGAGGCAAGCTCCCATGTCATGGGGATGTTTTTCCCTAGATTCATGGCTAATATGATTATCATGGAAATATTTTTCCATGTGTTGGTAGTTGGTAATATCCCATAGTAATAGGAGAATATTTTTTGTAGAAATGTGGAAGAAAAGAGGATGGTTGGAGAGAAATAGCATGCCTGGCATGTCCACAAGAGTTGAGGCATACCTCCAAACCTGCAACCTTGTTATTGTTAGTCATTGACTATTTGAGACCAATTATTTTATAACCCAACGTATTATTAGAAGGTAGACAATACATTGGGTTGTTTCTGCACACAACGAAGAGAACTAGAAGAGAAGGTAACTTTGAGGGACTATTGAGCAAAGAAGGAATTCAATCTTCTTTGTGTTGCGTGGGGCATTGGAAAAGAGTGATATGGATGGTCTTAGTATTGGAAAAGGGATTTGAGAGTTTTGTGGTGAGAATTTGGCCTTGTCATGAGAGTACGATGGACTAATAGAAAGTTAGGATGAACTTATGAGGAAGTTTCCTAAAATATGTGAATGGCATGGAATTGTGCAACAATTCTTGAATGACCCTTATTTAAGATATTTTCCATATGGTGGGAACTAAATCTTTCTGAAGAGATTCCTTTGAGGCATTGGACAATGTAATAACTACCACCCTTCCTAAAACTGATATATAGTTATAGGAAATCCATGGTTATGGGTCCCAATGTTCTTAACCATTCACACCCAAAATAATATTTCACTCTCCCATTTCAATGGAAAACACATGATTTATTATGAAATAACACCCCATTTTGAGTTTCACATTGTCACACTTGCCACCACTTTTCATAGATCACCCATTTCTAATAATACTTTTAAAGTTGTTAACAACATGTATATATTAATAGGTTTATTTTGTGTTGAGGTGATGATTGAAATTGTTAGTGATGTCCCTCTCTATTAATATAATCACCTCCATGTTCCTAACATAGCCTACCACCTTTAATGTCCATGGAGATGAAATCCTTGTTAATACATGAAGGGATATTTGGGGTTATTTACAATGTTGGCTGAGAGTGGGAACATCCTCCATAATAGTCATGATTTCATCTTAAATCACCCAACCAAATTAACCATCTAAAATGTCCTAAAATATGGCCATAAATAATTTAATTTCCTTACATTTATTCCTAGAGAAATATTTGTCATCACAATCATCAAAGACACCTTTGGGTTGGAATTCCACCATTTCTACCCTCATCAGCTTGTCGACCTTCATGGGTGGAGTAGGATGTTGAGGAGGATAAATGTTTTGGTGTGGTCATGTAATAATTGTTTTTGTATAGATTGGGTATATGTCAAACTACACATGGAAAACTAGTAAAAAAGCCTTGAAATAGGTATGAGGGTGATCCATTCAAAGTGGTCTTTGATTTCTTCCTCAATATCACTAATGAAACATTTCCTAGAAAGTTCATTTTTCAAATTTGTGTTCTAATTTCCAAGCACTCAAAAGAATTAATATATTCTTACACCATGCATGTTTAATGTAATTTGATAAGTAGGCCCACAAAATTGGTATACCTTACAAATTTAACACAAATGGATTTTACGAATTTATTCTATGTAATGTATTTGAGAGGTGATTTCTTATTCCATTGCCACCACTACCAATGTTGTTGATTCAAACACAAAACTCTTATTCTAAGTTTCAACAAGTCATATTGGATGGCATGGAGGAAAAAATAGTGTTATATTTGATTGTCCCATCCTATTATATTGGATCCATAAAAACTTTTTATATCTACCATAATTTATTGATGCAATATATTGGGGTAACTATCATGAAAGAGTTTGAAGTTGAAAGAGTCTTCACCTATGGAACATTCACCATCATCATTCTTATCCTATAACTTGTCAAGTTTATCCAAAAAAAATGATATTTTCCCATTTCATGGTAGTCATATGGTTCTAAAGTTGGTCCTTGGTTGCATGTAGTATGCTGGTTTTGAATCCTTGAATTTATAATGTATTTTGGACATATGGTACTTACGTTGGTGAGTTGGTATGTTAGGCCAAACTGCTTATAAGTTGAAAGGTCAAAGTGCTTAGAAGTGTAATTCTTTGAATATTATTAATAAAATACATTGTTGGCTACAAGACAAACAATGACATATATAGGGGGCTATGGTTCCACGAGAGAAGGGGGATAAAAAGACTAAGTGTTTTTATTATTTTTATTCACCTGTCTTGGTATCAGTTGGGAAAAGTGGTTACGTGAGCTTCTTGGTGAATGCAATGTCGTGCTTTATTGCATGTAATTATATAAACCCCACTTTTGGGAAGTTTGGGGGTTCCTTGTTCATTGTTACTCACTCATTTTAATTTCTCATTTTGTTCTTGCTCTTGATTTGGGAATGGGAAACACATTATGGTAAGAGAATATCCATTGCATGTTGGATGTAATAAATTATTAATTATTCTGGGAGGGAATGGATGCCTATGTGTAGGATAATGGTAGTTGATAAAGAACTGTCCACAACTAATATCCTTGGAGTTTACAACATTGATATTTCTTTATCAATAGCACTAGAGCCCTCACAAATAAGTGGAATAGTCATAGAGACTACATTGCAAAGAAAGGGGTTCATTTCTTTGGTTTGTGCAGGCTGAAGGGGAAAGAGAGCAGGTAAAATAGGATTTTTGTGTGGTTGGGAAAAGTGTGGGAGATTGGTAGTTGGTTGTGTGTTAGAGTCATCCCAGGACCCATATTTGTGGATTCATAGCCCTAGATCTAGGGTGACCTACTGTTGATATTTGGAATAGAAGTTGCTATGGTTGGGTGGAACGCCCAACTCTACAACCAGTTGGTGAATGGTTAATTTAAAGATGAGTTCTCTCTATGTTTTCTATGTAATTTATATTCCACTATGTATTTATTATCTCTATGATGTATTTACATTATGCATGCATGTTGTTAATGTTGTGCATGGAATTTTGTTCATTTCTTTTATAGTTTATCATGCTTCTTGATTATTGCATGTGTTGGTAACATGTTTCTTGATTAATAAATATTGGTAACAAAAATTCATATTTTCCCAAGAAGGTGAATTTAGAGGTACCTAGGTAGTGGGTATATTACTGTTTGGTATTAATAGTTTTTCCATAGGTGACGTGATATAGACTAGTGGTCTAGGTACATGATAGATTTGTATCAGAGTGTTGGTTGCAATGCTTGGGCCATATGGGCTAAGTTGCAGGTCAAGATTTTGTGATTTTTGAAGAGGCCGAGTTGTAGCAATGTCAAGGAGTTGATCATGGTAGCATTTGGACGTTTGAAGAATTGAAATTGGCTGAGGGAAGACTAATTGTAGAATTCCATGGCAGCCTTGATAGATATTTTGAAATAAAGAATTCTTGAAAATTTTAAAAAATTATGAAATATGGGAGAATTTGGGTATTTTTTTTATATATGACATCAACATGACATGTAGGTCACATGGAAAAGATGACATGGATTGGCCTTGTTAGCCCTATGAATCACCTTCATATTGCATGGAAGGAAATCCTAGTACCCATCAGGTTTATATGTGAATGTAAGAGTGTTTTGTAGGGTCAAATGGAAAAGGACTCAAAATGATAATGTTCCAACTCAAAAAATAGGGCTAGCATGCACCAACAATCAAGGTCTTGGCTAACTTCAATCAATAATTTGGGATTAAGTATGAATAGAGGGAATACTTGAATGAGAGGAATGTAAGGGCTATTGTAAACATCAAGTGTACAAAATCCTAATGAAGAAAGTTTCTTAACACAAGATCTTCTTGAAATCAGAAACTAAGGAAGCTAAATAAACATCATGATAATATAATGATCAAACATCCACCATAACATCACCATAATCATTCATGTGAATCTTTCAAGGCATGAACATTTAACATCAGAAAGAAAATAAGCTGAAAGAGAAGCTGATTTCTATTAGTAAAAAAGTCTTAAGTCTAGTACATAGCTAGATCACAGTCACTTCATCAAAATATTATAGTCTAAGGGAGCCTTGCTCAACCATTCAAACCTGCTAAAGAAATTGATCTATCTATTTATAACAAAAGGGAGGAAACAGCTGGAGGTACGATTTGGCCTCCTTCCCTTGAAAATATCTAAACATTTATTTGATATAACAACTTATTTAACAACCTATGCTATAAAATAGGAAAATGTTGGTGACTAATCCAACCAAGCTTCAAAATGATTTGATTCTCTTTGTTGCGCAGCTCCTATTTTTCCATGTGTATTTTAGGAGCATGTAGTTTTCCTCATAATTCCAGTTGCTACTTTTGCAATTTTCTCCATCATCATCCATCCAAAAGTTGTTGGCCTGACCTTCCTGGACCCCTAGTGTCCACTGGTAGCTTCTTTAGGTAGCATCCTGAGTAGTGTATTTCACAACTAGACAAGTAAAAATGGTAGTGCATTTAGGTAGTGCCATTGTGTTGCGTATGTGTGCACACCTTTGTTCTCTATGAAATATTAGGTAGCGCCTTTACGTAGCGCCATTGTGCTACCTCTGTGTACAAGCTTATTCTCTACTAGATATTAGGTAGCGACTGTGGGTAGCGCCACTTATGTTGTGTCGGTGTGCAATTTTAGGTAGCATTGTCAAAAATGCAGTGCCTTCAATCTTGAACATGTGCAGAGCAATTGGTAGTCTTTCATAATGTCAAACCCATTGTACTTAGGTGTCTTTTCAATAAGCCAGGTAGTGCATTTTACCACTAAGGGAGTTAGCACTTAGCAAAAACCCAAAACTCTAATAGTTAAACACTTAGAAGCATGTATAGATGGAAAAAGTAATATTTGAATATCAGTTAACCCTCCCAAAAAGGAACCATCCTAAAGAATGGGGCGTACCTTTCACCAACTATTTTGTCACCTTGACACTTAACCTCACACTCTGTCTGGTAGAAAGAGGCTCTTCATTTGGCACAACAAAATTCTTCTTCTTATCAATGATAGGCTTTTTCAGTGTGGTTGTGCTCTCCTTAACTGTTGGTTTTCCATTCTCAATGGCAGCTTCAACCAATACCTGTAAATTTCTTTGGGCTACCTCATCTTGAAAGTGTTGTAGCTCTACCTTTAGATTCCTATTTTGAGACTGAAAACCTCTATTCTGCCTGTAAATATTCTTTAGATGTCTATGAAGGGGTTGGACCCTTCTTGCTGCAAACCTTGCCAAGTCAAGGGCATGACTATAACCATCCATAAGCTCTGTCATCTTGGCCCTGTCAGACATGGCTTCTGTTTTCAATTGATCCACCTCCTTTCTTGCATTCCTAAGTTGCATGATAAGTCTTTTGAAGCTCTAACTGTCAGGAGGAGCAGTGACATGCAAAGTCTCAATGGGATTTTTCTCAGTCTCTTCTTCCACCTGCATGGGAAGTGTCTTGTCTACCTCATCAGGTTTCTTGGTGGCTTTGCTTTTACCTTTCTTCCTCTGCACAAGGGTTTCTTATTTTCTTTCCACAGGATTTTCAAAGTATTTCACAGAGGTTTCATCTTTCCTCTCCAAAGGTCTTTTAGTATATTTACTCTTTCCTTTCTATGCAGGGGCTTCTTGTTTCTCCTCCATAGGCTTTTCAATGCCTTTACCCTTGTTATTTTGAATAGGGGTTTCTGTTAAATACTGCTCTTTGAAAACCTCCTTAGGAATTGATGACCTTGTGAAAGGTGTTTTACCCTTGATTTCGACTTCTGGAGGAGAAGAGGGGAAGAGTAGCTTCTTCCATTTCTTGGATGTATCTTTAGTAGAAGAAGGAACCTCTTCTAACATTGTTGGAGGAGGTGGTGAAAAATCTCCTTGTGGGAAAGGAAAAGCTTCCTCCTCATCTCCTGTGACCTGATTCCTGACCTCTGAAACCTGAATAGGGGCTCTGCCCTTTCTCTTTCTACTGGTCCCTGCTTTAATAGCACTGGTGGGTGATAAAGGACTTGAACTCTATGATTGAGGAGTTGATGCTAAATCCAACTTGAAATGAGAAGTAACCACAAAATTCTCCCATGAAATCTCTTTCTTACCCAATTCCTCAGAGACTAGCATTCTGATCAATCCAGAGTGGAAAAGGCTAAAACCCACATCCTTAGATTTGGATCGAATCCTATCTGACATCTTACCTATGCTCCTCAATGAGTAATAGGGAATATTCATCTTAACTTTACCAGTAAAATGTAGCAAAATTCTTATGTGGTACTAGTACAATGTGTTAAATCTCCCTTCACATGTAAAATATCTCTGGATGATCTTCAAAATTATGTCAAACTATTCAATCAATTGACCCCTTGGCACACTTTCAGATAAATCACTGGCTTGATGTTCAAGTTTAAAGAGATATTTAGCATAGGTTGAACTCAAAGACATGGCTTTGAACCATTTTTCACTTGAAATGGAGATTCTTGTTGCAGTTGAGATAGAGGCTTCAATCACTTCAAATTCCAAATCCCCAACCTTGGTTCTCCTGCCATCAAAGTGTGATGCAAACTATTTTGTTACATCTGGATGGCCTCTTTGCATGTTCTGGAAGAAAGAGAGGCATCCTACTCTTTGAAAGACCTCCCTTGCCATGGGTTCTATATCAAAAATATGCATGTCCATAGGTTTTTTCCTAACCACCTTGCCATCTTTGTGTGTCTTACTCAATTGAGGAGTCTCCATGTCTTATAATGAGAGATTTTAAAGGCTTATAGGATAGTAATAACTAGGAAGACTTTAAATTGGGCTTCAAATGTACAAGGTTGGCCCTTTTAAACAGACTGGTGCTGGTAAGCCAAGTTTTGACTATGGGAATGACACCCTTAGATTTTTACAAGCACTGAAGGTTTAAACAATGAGGGGGTACTCCTGTAACTTGCCTTTTGAAACTGGGAAAACATGCTTAACTCTCAAGATGAAAGGAAGAAGGGGAGGCAAAGAGGGTTTAGGCAGCCTGTTGGCCCTTGGTTATGGAAGGAAGCGAAGATCGAGGAAAAAAAGGTCAAACACGAACTGCGCGGAGACACAGTGACTGTCACTAGGTCGAAGTAAGAAAAAGAGAAGAAAAGACAGAGCAAAGTACATAAAAGAAAGTTGTTGGATGAGGAGATATAGGATGATAGATAAACAAGGAATATGGATCGAGGAAAACTCAACAAGCTGAGAAAGCCACCATTGGATGCTTTGGAGCACTACGTGAGAAGGGAGGAAAGACAGGCTGGTGAAGCCCTGAAAAGGTGGGTCAAGTTGACCTAGAGTTTTAGACACCTAGGGTTTTGGGTAATTAGGGTTTTGACACCTAGGTTTCAACATAATTCTGTCGATGAGGGAATATAATGTATAAATAGAGGTTGAGAGGACCTAGGTTGGGGCGGTACTAGAGTGGGATATTGATATTGATATTGATTATTATTGATTGGGAGATTATTGTATTGTGAGAGAGAGGAGTGCTGAGAGTGAGAGCCTTCTGGTATTGTAAGATCTTCAGCTGGGTGTGAAGATCAAGTCCTGTAGGTGGGTGCACAGGAAGGTGAGAGACAGAGAGAAGAAGAGAGAAGATCTATTGATTATGAGCGCAGATCAGAACTGTAAGTTTTATCTTAATATATCATAAGCACAGTTATGTGGACGTAGCCCTAGAGAGAGGGTGAACCACGTATATTTTGTGTCATATGTGTGAGTGATGCTTGGTTCTCTGTCATTTTTATACTATTATTTTCATTATTGTGTTAGATCAGATTTATAGCTGCACAGAGTAAATCTAGTTGATAAGAGATATATGAACGTTGCACTACTGTTGTTTTAGTTCCACTTGATATTCCCCTGGTTGTAGACATATCCATCTTGCAACCCCCCTCTTAGCTACTTCAGGTGAGATTACATCTGCTTCGCAGGTGTTGCCGAAATGGCCAGTAGCCAGGGCTTGTTGGTGCGCTCTTGGAGTGAACCCTAGGTCTTCCCCTGTGCCAACAAATGGTTCCGTTGTTGGGACAAGAATATTTTTAAGCGAATGTCAAGGTGGTTCCCATCAAAGACAGAGATTCAAAAGTGGATAGAAGATCAAGAAAGGGAATTTGCTGAAGCCCGTAACAAGAACCCTAAACTGAGTACTAAAGATTGGCTACAAAGATACATCTTCACCGATATTCATGATATCTTCTTTGGAGGAATCCACCAAGAGTTGTTTGAATGGTTGGCTAGGTTAGCCGATACCCAATTCGAGATCATATTTAGACCTCCTATGGTTTGGACACCAACACTGATCTAGAAGGTCAAGAGGGTTGACAACGCTGTATCCAGAGCATTAGATCATTGGTTTGATAGTACCATTGGAGGGTATATCACTGAATTTGTTGTTGATAGGATAGAATCATATAGCCAAGTCGAGAGATAATTTTTCAAAGGACCCAAGGAAAATTTTTGCACTTTATGAAGTGGAGAATCAAGATGTTGTTGCATGAAAAGAACGTCTTAAAGATATAGTAGATTGGTTGGACCTGAAAAGGCTAATGTTCATAAATTCAGATAGGGACAATGACACAGAAGTTGGACATACGCGTAGTGGAAAATTATTCAGTGGGGTTCACCTTAAGAACCTATTTAAGAAAAACTATGGAGAAGAGGGTTTCTACAGTGGAGAAGAGGTAGATCTATCTGACGAAGAACAATCAGAACCCACCAGAACAAAAGAAGGGGAAGTTGAAGAACTTCATCAAAGAAAGCCAGAAACCTCAAGAACTGCACAGACTACTGAAGTAAGTAACATTAACCCTCCTGTTGTTTCAATAGCACCAAGCAGCCAAAATATCCAAAACCACCAGAGTCTTCATAGTGTTGTTACTAGCAACTGAGCCTATACTCAGGCAGGAAGCCTAGGGAACTCTATGGCAGATGAGATGAGGCTCCCTATCTTTAGGGGAGATGGATCTGAGGATCCAGATCAACACTAGTTCCTGTGTGAGGCCATGTGGAATATTAAAAGTATCACCGATGAAGCCATTAAGAGAACCCAGTTTAGCACTACGCTAAGGGACCACACGCTGAGCTGGTACATGAAACTTGTCCAAGGACTAGCACAGCCTAAGCCACTGAATGAGATTAAGAATGCATTGATTTCATAATTTAAGAAACCTAAGTCGGAGTCACAATGTATTACAGAGCTAAAAGATATCAAACAAAAGGTAGCGGAACCTGTGTGGGAATTCGACCAGAGATTCAAGACCCTAACAGGCGATTAACTTTTCAGAGCCCTGACAAATAGAACAAAGAATGGTTCATCGTGGTGTTGTTACCACACATTAGAGTCCCTTTGATGCAGTAGAATATTTCATCGTAGGTAGAAGATTTGGATATCGCCATGAAGATTGAATCAACACCTATGGGAGAATCTAACTCAGGCATGAGCTAGATCTTGAGCTAGCTGACTAGTTTGTCTCTGCAGGTTGAGGATATGAAGAAGGACAAGGGGCAGGACAAAAGAGAAGATTTCTAGTGTGTAAGATACATATCCGAAGGTCATGATAAGGAACATTTTCCCCTATTTCATGAGTATTTGGCCTCAGGAGCACCAAGCCCCTTGAAGCAAGTTAACCTGCCCCGGTGCGATGTATGCAGAAATAGGCATCGCCTAGGTGAGTGTTATTACATGCAGAAGTATGTTCAGACACCCAAAAAATTGTATCGCACATTCTATAAATCAATGGGGCATGATGATAGAGATTGTAGATCTTACGATCTCATGCATGAGAGGTCGAGGGACATATACAAGATTCAAGGCGAAGTACAACAAGATGGAAACACTCTGCAATACAACTCTCTAGGGGGAGGAAACTTCAATCCTCACGGTGGATACAGAGGATGAGGACGAAGAAGAGGTATGGTTCGAGGTCGAGGACAAATAATCTGTTATAATTGCACGCAACCGAGACACTTAGCAAGGGATTTTCAAAATCCTTGCACAAATTGGAGTTATTGTAACTCTTTCGAGCATCTCATAGAAGAATGGCCTATGCTTCTGGCTAAGCTTCAGGAAAGATGAGGACCCCAACAAAACCCACAAGTGCAACTAATATATGTTGAACCATGTGGAACAGACCGTAGATTCATTTTTATTACTCGAGGAGGCGCTACTACAGGAGAAGATAGAACAATCCAAAGAATGATCACAGAAGAGTCAGGTATCAGGAAATTTGTGGAGAATACTCAGGATTTTGATGCAAGGAAATAAAGACAAATATTTGAGGAAGAAAGATAGGAGTTCAAGGGGGACCAAGGATCCTCATATAAAACACAACCAGAAATAAAAGAGTATGGAATGCCTCGGGCATTTGATCAATCGGCTTCAACAAAATAACCTAATTAGGCAATATGATCTAGGAAAGGCAGACCCCTTACTGAATAGGTCAATACACCAAATTGGTAACAAGAGAAGAACAAACAAAGAATTACATTTGAATGCTCAAATAGGAGAGTATGATATAGACTATGTGGTCCTCGACTTAGGGTTGGAGGTCAATGTCATGAAAAAGAAAACTTGGGCACTAATGGGAAAACTGAAGTTGATCTATTCCCCTATCAGGCTCAGAATGGCTAATTAGCAAGTTGTTAGCCCATTTGGATGATTGGAACATGACCCTATGGACATCGACGGAGTTAGGACCTTTGCAGATTTTGAGGTAATTGAAATTGTTGATGATAGCAGCCCTTACCCTGCATTGCTAGGAATTGATTGGGCCTTCGATAATTCTACTATTGTTGATTTAAAGAAAAGACACATGACATTTGAAAGAGTTGGACTTAGGGTCATTGCACCCTTAGATCCAGATGAGGGTCTGTGATATACAGAGCCCATTAGAGAAGAAGACCACACATATGAGTTGGAAAACATATATAAACTAACAACCGAACAAGAGGATTATATCAACCCTACTACCGATGGAAATCTAAGTTGGAAAAGTGACAACGTGTGTTCATCAGATTCAGAAGAAGTGTTGGAGAAATGGAAGAACCATATGTATGAAGTATCTACAAGGATATGCACTCAACTTACCAGAGAACTTTTCTAGATTGGTACAACAATAAGTAACTTGCCTACCTTTGATGGTATGAACCCTCTAGAATCCTTCCTCTCAGATTTTGAAACAAGTGAACTAGCAAAACAAAGGTTGTTGGTTATGGACGAGGCCCTGAAAGCTACACCAGGAAGATGGTGGTCGATGCACAAAAGAAATATTACAGACTGGACACAATGTCAAACCTTGATGACAGCGCAGTTCTCAGCACAAGTAGGAAGCTGCGAAGTGAGGTACACAGGTCGAAGTTTCCCAAAGGACCATGTGCGAAGCTATGAAGAAGCCTAGAAAGACATTCATTAAGAACAATGGGTACACAACTTCATTAACACACTGTACACGACCCCTATTAACTGGTACCTTCAAGCGGAGCTCTACCTCATCACTACAGATTGGGAAGGTATGCTTCAAAATTTTGTAACCACCTTTTTGTTTGAAAGTGAATTTCCCTCAGTAGATCAAACACTACAGATTTTAAGGAAGAAAGTATTTAAGGAGGTATCCAGCCTCCTTTTAGAGCAAGAAGAGGATGAATGGACTGCACCATTCTAGAAACTACAAGGATGTTACAACATTAATGCCGACGCAGATGATGACCCAAGGAAGGTAAACATTGTTGAGATGGAAAGACACAGGGATGTGGAAGCACCAGGAGTTAAGATGCCATTCATTGGACAACTGATTAAGATAAATAAATTCAATATTGGGACAGAGGAGACACCAAATCGTGCCAATGTCGGAGATTACTGGGAGGCTTCTACTATTGACAAAATTACAGAATTATTGCACGAGTATCAGGACTTGTTTCTGACCAAGTTCACTAATATGAAGGGTATCAAAGGACCTATGGGAGAGATGAGAATACCTTCGAAACCAGATATGAAGCCAGTCAAGCAAAGACCCTACATATTGAACCTGAAACATAAGGAAAAAGTGAAGATTGAGCTCGAGAGAATGTTAAAAGAGAGGATTATTGAAACCGTCGAAGAATCAGAGTGGATCAGCCCTATGGTAGTACAAGACAAGAAGATAGGAGAGATCGGGATCTGCTTAGATCTCAGGAAGCTGAATGATGCTTGTTTTCATTATCCTTTCCCTACACCATTCATAGACGAAGTGTTGGATAATGTGGGAGGCCAAGAAGTATATCTTTTTACAGATGGATTTCTAGGATACAATCAAATCCAGATTGCCAAGGAGGACCGCCACAAGACCACATTTTCCACAGAATGGGGATCCTACCAATACACAGTGATGCCATTTGGACTAAAGAATTCCATAGCCATCTTCTCCAGGGTGGTGGTCGAAGCGTTCAAATAATTTTTGCAAAATTTTTTAGAAGCCTATTTTGATGACTAGACTGTTTTTAGTTTGCTGAAAAATCATATTGAATGTCTACGACTAATGTTGGACAAATGCAGGTAGTGTCAAATTGCTTTAAATTTGAATAAGTGTATCTTCTTCTCAACATTTGGAGTATTATTAGGACATATTGTATGCAAGTAAGGATTGTTGGTGGATCCATCAAAAATTGCAATTATAGTTGACTTACCACCTCCTACTTCAGTCAAACAGCTGCGCACTGCGCTAGGACATACTGGCTATTACAGGAAATTTATCAAATGATATGCTTAGATTACTGTGCCAAATGGAGAAGTTATCAAAGAAAGACTATCAATTTGGTTGGACAGACAAATGCTGGTAGAGCTTCGACACACTACAACAAAAGATGGTGACTGTGTCCATTCTGGTCTTTCTAGACTAGACCAAAGAATTTTACGTGCATGTCGATGCATCTTATATTGCATTAGGAGTAGTATTGGCACAACCTAGAGAAGGGTAGATCAACCATCCAATATCATTTTCCAGAAGAAAGCTATCTATAGATGAAATCAATTACACTACTACAGAGAAAGAAGGATTAGCCATGGTGTACGCGCTGCAAAAATTCTGCCATTACTTACTAGGAGGACAATTTAAAATGTTTACTGATCACTCTACAATGAAGTACCTAGTCAACAAGCCAGTGTTGGGGGGGGGGAAATATGCAGATGGATTCTCCTATTTCAAGAATATGATTTTGAGGTCATATTTAAGCCAGGAAGAATGAACAAAGGACCCGACCACTTATCAAGGTTGGAACATGGCGAAGAACCCACCAGTCTGGAGGATACACTACTGGATGCACAACTGCTCACCATTAGGAATATGGATGACCACTTCACAGACATAGTCCAGTTCCTGTCAACAGGAATGGCTCCAAGTGAGTATACAATTTCCTAGAAGAAACAACTAGTGGTGCGCGCTATAGACTTTTCACTGATAGTTGGTCAACTATATAAGATGGGACCTAATGAGATACTAAGAAGATGTGTGATGGAGGTAGAGCACCAGCTAATCCTCGCAGAAGCTCATGAAGGCATCATAGGAGGACATTACGTAGGGAAAGCAACTGTGCAGAAGGTTCCACAAGCTGGCCTTTTGTGGCCTACATTACATAGAGATGCTAAAGAGTATACCAGAGCCTGTGATGTATGTCAGAAAGGTGGAAAACCATCTTGAAGAGATGAAATTCCATTAGCACCATAGATGACCCTACAAGCATTTGAAAAGTGAGCCATTGACTTCGTGGGACCTATAAACCCACCAGGAAAGCGCACAGGAGCAAGGTACATTATCACTGGGACATAATACCTAACTAGATGGGCCAAAGAAAGAGAAGTCAAGGAATGTAGTGCAACTACAGCTGCAAATTTTATATTTGATGACATAATAACCAGGTTTGGATGCCCTAAATCCCTTATGAGTGATCAAGGTACACACTTCATCAATAAGACAGTTGAAGCCCCGATGGAAGAATTTGCAATTCACCATCAGAATAGTACACCTTACCATCCACAAACAAACAGAATGGTCGAAGCATTCAATAAAATCTTGGAGACAACATTGACAAAGATTTGCAGTGTGAACAGGGATGACTAGGATTTAAGAGTACCAACCGTACTCTGGGCTTATAGAACCACTTGCAAGAAATTAACAATACAAACCCCTTTCAATTTTGTTTATGGTATCGAAGCTATTTTCCCGATGGAGTACTTGGTACCAAGCTTAATAATTGTTGCATTTATAGACATGGATGATACTGGTGATGTTCGTGAGAGGCTTGCCTAACTGATTGAACTAGAAGAAGACAGATTTATTGCAAGATTCCATCAACAGGTACAGAAGGAAAGAGAGAAGGCCTGTCATGACAGACACATCAAGAAAAAGGCATTTAAGCAAGGTGATTTAGTACTGGTATAAGATGGTAAATTTATAAGACATCCAGGGAAGTTTAGAATGCATTGGCTTGGACCATATGAGATCACCTATGTTACAGAAGGAGGAGCTGCATAGCTGAAGACATTGAAGGGAGAGTGGAAAGAAGGATTAGTAAATGGGAGTCGACTGAAGTTGTATTATGACAACCATCTGCCTCACATCTCTTAGTAAAAGAAAGGAGAAAAGGGTCTATGTACCAGGTGCAGTTGAAGCTAGTTACCAAACATAGAAAAGATAGTCTACACAAGGAGGGGAAGGAGGCATAAAACATAAAGCAAAGACTTCACTTTGTAGTACAAAGTTGAAGTAAAACAAGAGGATCAGATCTGAAGTTCCTCGGGACGAGTCACAGGTGAGTGTTGGGGGAATGTTGACCCTTGGTTATGGAAGGAAGAGAATATTGAGGAAGGAAAGGTCAAACGCGAATTGCGCGGGAGACACAATGACTGTCAATGGGTCGAAGTAAGTAAAAGAGTAGAAAAGCCAGAGCGAAGTATGAAAAAGAAATCCATTGGATGAGGAGATCGAGGATGACATATCAACAAGGAAGATGGATCGAGGAAAAATCAGCAAGCAGAGAAATCCACCATTGGATGCTTTGGAGCACCACGCAAGAAGGGAGGAAAGACAGGTTGGGGAAGCCCTAAAAAGGCAGGTCAAGTTGACCTAGGGTTTTAGACATTTAGGGTTTTGGGTAATTATGGTTTTGACACCTAGGTTTTGACCTAAGGCTGTCGGTGAGGGACTATAATGTATAAATAGACATCGAGAGGACCTAGGTTGGGGTGGTACTAGAGTGGGATATTGATATTCATTATTGTTGATTGGGAGATTATTGTATTGTGAGAGAGAGGAGTGTTGAGAGTGACATCCTTTTGGTATTGTAAGATCTTCAGCTAGGTGCAAAGATCAAGTCCTACAATTGGGTGCATAGGAAGGTGAGAAAAAAAGAGAAGAAGAGAGAAGATCTACTGACTATGAGCGCAGATCAGAACTGTAAGCTTTATCTTAATATATCATAAACACAGTTCTATGGACATATCCCTAGAGAGAGGGTGAACCACACATATTTTGTGTCATATGTGTGAGTGATGCCTGGATCTCTGTCATTTTTATACTATTATTTTCATTATTGTGTTAGATCAGATTTATAGCTGCGCAGAGTAAATCTAGCTGATACGAGATATATGAATGTTGCACTACTGTTGTTTTAGTTCCACTTGATATTCCCCTGTTTGTAGACATCTCTGTCCTGCAACCCCCCTCTCAGCTGCTTCAGGTGAGACTATATTTTCTTCATAGGTGTTGCTGAAAGGGCCAGTAGATAGGGCTTGTTGGTGTGCTCTTGGAGTGAACCCTGGGTCTACCCCTGTGCCAACACAACACCTCTGGGTAGTGCAACACATACGCAAAGGATAGGCTATTTAAGGCCTTGCAATTTCAATGGCTAAGGTAGACAACAGTAATCAGACCTAGATATAGGCAATGAATTTTATAGGCCTGAACAAGATAGAAGACAAGGCTATCATGCAAATACAAGTCCCTTACAACTGTGCAAGCTCGGAAAACCAAAACCTGAGTGTAAATTTCTTGTGAAAATTAATATGCAGAGGAGGCAGCATGAGATAGCTATGGAGTAGACACATGTTGAAATATTCAGTGAAATATCAGGATGAAATTGTGAGAACTTCGGCCCTCGAATCTTCTTCAACCTCAAATTTGGTTGTCTTGTTGTCGACTGATCAGAACTTGTGAATTTACGCAGCGCATCACTGTTTATTTTTTCAAAATTAGAAACCGTTACCAGGGATCATAAATGTAAGTCTTGAAGGCATCCCTTAACTGACTTCTAGCATTGAAAACAAGGAAAATTACATCAGTCGTGGCAATCATGACTCGTGGTGGAAGTATGATGAACGGGAAAGGCCCTATGGAATTGCCTGATGAGTGGGCAATGCTCCAATTCAAAAAATGATTGGACAGGTAAGAAAGGATCATGAGGAATTCCTATGAGGTCATGAGTGAGGAGAAAGGTGTGTCACATCAGTCTAGTCATGGGAGGGATCGACCTAGGGACAAGTCATGAAGGGGACCAAAAAACAAGTCATGAGCTAAAATGGTTCTAAGATCAAAAATCAATTTGAGGATCAAACTAGAGCTATGACTCAAAAATTTAATCATCTAAGGGGTCCTACCAAAAATAAAATTTAAAGGGATGAAACTTTAAAAAATTTAAAATCTAAGGCTTTAAAAAAGGAATAAAACAAACTAAAAGACCCAAGGAAATTTAGTGTGATAACAGGCCCGATGGTGGATTTTGGCAGAGTGGAAAGTGACATGGGGCTGGATGAGATAATGGTATAACCAATACCATAAACCACTGTCGCATGGGGGAGAAGAAGCTTTGGATTCTAGACCTTTACCATGTGACACCACTCAAATCATGCCATGTAGCATGGAAAAACCTCTTTCGCGGCCCAAGGGGGTTTTTAAACCTCGAGAACATTTCAGATACGACGTGATCTCTCTGTATTCAATCTCGCCAAAAATAAATCGTTGGATTCATAGAATGGACAAGATGGTTGCATTCCAAGGAAACGATCTAGGATGGGACCAACCCATCCACATAACCTATGTATGGGAACCAGGTGGATGTTTACAATGAAGAGGAGATCCATCGGTTACATGTGCCACTATGGTGGTTCCATGTGACATCCGATATGGATGGGTCCCATGCTTAATTATATTTTATTAATTTTGGATTGAAAGGTAAAAGGAGGATGACAGGAGGATATGGTGTAGGATAGGTGATCAGAGAGGTGACGTGGAATCCTCTGAGGGTGCCATGTGAACTAGAGGTGCCACATCAACAACCATGTGAGCAGATCAAGATGATTAATTCTAGAGACATTTCCATATTTTGACCATAATGAGAGTCCATTAAGTTTGATTGAGATGAAACTTCTGAGTTTTGGCCACAATACCGAGGGATACAAAAGTGTCATTTCTAGTGGGAAAACCCCCCCTTTATCTACACCGGGGTTCAGAATGTAGGAAGATCGATGAACCATATAAAAGTCAATTAATTATCTAAACTACCCCAAACATACCAAAACTCATATGAAGAAAGCAAGGAAAAGGAGATCAAGTAACTATACCTCTAATCCCATGAATGGTGATGACCTTCTTGTGCTTGGACATTCCGCTGACTGTACGTCTCCTCTCAGGGTTGACTTGCATCCAAATATTGACAAACTAAGAATGAAAAACATGTTATTCCATATACAAGTTAGGGTTAGATGTTAGAATTCTAAGCTGTTATCGGACTAATCGGTAGGTGCAGACACTAACTGATCTCCCTAGATCCACCTGGATCTAGAAAGAAACAGGACAGGACATGACTCTTTCCCTATGTTTTGACCATTGAATTAACTAGCAGGAAGGAACAAGTAACATACCTTTATATCGCTTCCTAGGGTCTCTGTTGCTCCCGCTTCGCTCCGGTGTTCTCGTGAGGTCAAGACCAAGACAACACAAACCAACCAAAGTGAAGATAGCACAATATATTCAACTGTCAACCTATGTGTATGATCAAGGAATTACACAATAAAGTGGAAATAGCTTTATGGGAAAGGGACATGCCACTATATCATATTAATGGAAAGTAAAGATTACAACTTCATAGCCTTGATGTCGCAAGCTTCCTTTTGATGGCTCTTGGCTCTGACACACACACTTGCTCAATCCTTGCATGAAGAAGATCAAATCCTCTTGATAGACTTGCTAGAGTCTCCAAGCTGTTGTTCAAGCTAAGTCCTTCACACAATTCTTTCACCAATTCTTCAATGAATCTTGCTTAACCTTTTCCATGAGAATTCCCTGAATATATAGGAGAGAGTGAGATAGTTACTTGGATAAGAATGATCCCAAAATATCAGGGAATCCAGTACAAAGATAACCATTCGAATTCCAACCCACTCTTCTAGAAGATTCCCTTCTAGAAGCATCGAGAATTCATCTTTTTCCATGCTTTAGGAAGAGTTTGCACCCTAGCTATTCAACACAGTGTGAGAAGTTCGAACCCTGGCTTAAAGAAGCGTGCGAGAATGGGTCATTCTCGTACCCAAATGCACTAGCAGCCTGCGAACCTTCTTCAAAAATGAGTTTTCTAGGAAGAGATGAAAGTAACTTTTCTCAGGAGAAATTTCTTATGAAGAGCCTAAGTACACCATTATCAATACATCATCATGACAACCAAAATAATGGGTAACATAAGCATAAACCAATAAAAGTATTTGAAACATCACCATTTAGGACATGAAAATGCAATTCTTTTATTAATAACACAATGATTATAACTTTACAATCAAAGTTGGCTACCATCCACGAACTTGGTCTGGGCCCTCTTCACCAACCTCCAAGTGCACCTTTGTATGAAATTATCCTCTCAACCTTATGATCTCTTTTTGGGAAGTGAATGGGTTCTGATTGAGGAAGAAGGGGCTAATGAGGGAATGTTGAGGAAATTCTCACAAAAGGGCTGCAATAACTTGGGTAAGGAGGGGAAGTGCAATCGGGCAGAGTTTCACTGTTCTTATGTCTAGATGTGAAATGTGACCCCAACACATCCTTTTATATGCCAAAAAGGATGGTTATTCGATTGGGTGATGGGATGTAGCCGGTGGATTAGTTGGGAAACCTCCAATAGCCAATCAATTTCATTGAATTCCTTGCAATTTTTTTATTTTTTGAAACTTTTGTAAGTATACGTGGGCCGTAATGGTGCAACATGTGTATGTACGTGAGTTGTAGTGGTGCAGAAATCATATGTACGCAAGAATTAATGGTTCAGGGTGCGTACATCTTAAAAAATGTGGTTTTTTAAGAAGAGAAAATCAACAGTTCTTTGGAAAAAAATGCAAGTAAGAGGGCCAAGGCCATGTATGCCTGTGTAGAGAAATTCAGGGTTATAATAGATTCCCCCTAATGTGTGAGATCAGAAGAGCATATGATGTCTGAAATACATTACAAAATCTTCACCAATGTATGAATTCAAGTGAGCCTGGGACCAGAGTTCAGGAGGTGCCATCTGCAAAACAACAATTGTCTCTCTGAGGCGGGCATACCCATGCTCGGGATGAAATAAATAATGGTTTCCAATCAAATACACTACAAATCCATGTCATATAACTATATAAATTGTAGCTGTGAGCAATACACAATGGATGTACATCTCAAAATTAGTCGAAAACATACAAGTAGAGTATCAATCTTCATAAAGCCAGTCATGCTCGATGGCTAGAGATGAGGCCTTCAGAGATCAAGAAACAACTTCAAGATATTCAAAAATCAGGTAGGAGTACAATGTGAGTGTATGGCTTCACTACCCTGAGGTCTTCGACGGATCATCGAGAAAAGACATGAGCATCTCGATGATCAGGCAAAGAACTTCATCGATTGTTAATTAGGACTTAACTGGACTCTCAAGATGGTTGACACATGAGGTCAAGAAACAAACTGTAGAAAGGCCGAACCAGGTTGGGTGAAACTTCCCTTGGAAAAAAGAACAAAATATGATCAGATTCAAGCATCATGACATTGACATAAGTTTACAATGCAGGAGGCAACACAAACTCTCCATGTGTTTGGAAGAGGAACCAAATGGAGGAGGACATAACTATATGTAGTGAGAACAACTTCCTAAGGTCATACTAGATCCCAATTCTTGACTAACAAACAAAAGGATGTTCTTT
>JASDQU010735883.1:35106-108338 GCA_032191745.1 Picea mariana | reverse complement strand
TAAAATAATTCTATGTTACAAAGGATGAATGAGTGTCACAAGAAAGCATACTAGTTCCAAGAGAAAAGAACACACTAATGCTCAGAGCAAGGATACATGTGCGGGAAAAGGACACTCGGGGAAAAATCCTCCATGGGTCAAGGTGTCAAGTCGCAGAGGCAAAGTGCTACAAGGCTTGCGCATAGGGCATGCTTCAAATTTTCAGTTGAGAGCAACATGGATCCAACATTAGGCCAAAGACACAGAGATGCAAGTGACAGTAGCAAGACACAATGAAACCCCCTTCTATGTAATTTTAATGATCCCAGAGAAGGTAAGCTCAGTAGTTTTTTCACATTTAGAGTGTCTGAAAAAATGTAAAATAAGACTCCAAGGAGTGCCTTTTTGGAGATAGTATAGTCGGTTCAAAAAAGGGGTAAACTGGCACTAAAAAGACGTCTATTAAGAACCATTTTAATGAGTGTGACAAAGACAAGATCACTTGAAAATATTTTCAATTTTAAGGAGTCTAAAAAGAGCCTAACTATGGACTCACTTCCTTTTTCTAAGTTTAGTCTCCTTAGCTTGAAAAATTATAAAATTCATTGAGGATAACTCTCCCAACGAGATGAATCTCCCGAGGCATACCTTTTTCCTCCATAATCTACTAGTCGGAAAAAGGGGTAAAATCATGCTAGTAGATTTTCTTATGGACCAATTTAACGAGTGTGAAGGAACAAGGTCACTCAATGATCTTTAAAATTTTAGGGATTTTGAAAAGAGCTTAACTATGGACTCTGTGGGGGTTCCTTTTTCGTAAGCAATCTCCGAGGCCCAAAAAAGGTGATAAACCAAAACCAAGGAGAATGTCCCTTTTTCGTAAATTTAGTCCCTCGGGCCCAAAAAAGGGTTAAACTTATACTTGAGAATACTCTTCTAGTGAACCGAAGTCCCTAGAGCATACCTTTGTTCGTACAATTGACCATCCAGATCAAAAAAGGGGTAAACTACCATTAGACAGACGTGCCTTCAAATTTGAGTCTGGCGAGCGTGAAGGGAAACAAGATCGCTCGACAATATTTTCATGTTTAGAGAGTCTGAAAAGGGATTAAAGAAGACTCTAGAAGGTTACTTTTCTCAGTTAATCCAGACAAGATTGAAAAGAATAAATGAAGTCTCGTTGGATGTTGCTTTCAAATTTCAAAGCGAGATTGAAAGACAACAAAGCATGATCATTTTGGGAGTCTTGAGGGTCAGGCCAAGAATGATGGTGCATTAGAGGAATGAGGCTCAATCTCGTAGACAAGACTAAAAAGGACTCCCGAGACTATAGTCATTTAAAGACAACATGGACACCAATATGAAACAAGGATCTACCTAGGGAATCCATGTAAAGGTAGGCTCTACCACCTAATCATGACACTTGTAAAGTAGTGATGAAGGTTTCGTGTCGTACCTCGGTGGGATCAATCCTATGGCAAAGTGGAAAAGACAACGAGATGCAGAAATTGGAGTTGAAATCCTAACTTATACGCAAAATGTTGGAAAAATGACTTTTTACCAAAGGAACTTGAAAGTGACCCATCTCCCAAAAAGTCACCAAACCAAAAGAAAAGTGTGTCATAACATCCAATAAGAAACTTAGAAATGGGATTAAGTGATTTCCAAGCTAGGAAAAACGACATAGGGGGTCAAAAAAGTGGCAAAAAGGGCCAAAAAAGTCTATACATAGAAGCTGACATCTTAGTTTCACCATTGCAATTTGGAAATTGACCAAAAAGTGAAAAAAACCCTTTGTTAAAGAAGTTGATTATGGGAGCTTCAGTGGATGAAAGAAACTTCTGCTTGAACCAAGTAAGTAGAAAATCATCCTTGTTTCATTTCCATTCCTTCATTATGCATTTATTTTTGTTTCTGGGGGGGGCACACTCTCCTAAAAAGAGAGGCCCTGCATGTACGTGGGCTATCCAAGGATAGACCACACATGTACACAAGAAAATAACACTCTGCCTGCATACATACGCGATTGTGGCCAAAACAACGTGCGTACACCATAAAAAGCTTGGAGTTTTTTTTAAAATGCAAGAGCTAACTCCCTTTTATCTTCCATGGAACAGGATGTATGTCCATTGGAGGGAGAGGAAACATGAGGACATTGATATAATGGTTGATGAGGACCCTACTGCCATTTCTGCATTGAAACAATGTGGGTTGTGGAAGTTCTTTTGGTGTCCATTTATGAGGGCACAACCCAGGCTATTGAATGCCCTGGTTGACTACTAAAATCTAGATGCAGAGGCATTCATGATAGAGGGACAGTTGTTGAATCCAATGACTGAGGACATTTAATTCTTGACTGGCCTCTCACGGAGAGGGGAACCAGTCAATATGCAGACATTTCCCCCTGGGCCTTTTAACATTGAGGACTACATCAGGATGTATTGTGAGTCTGACACTGAGAAGGTAGGTTCTCAAGTGTAAATTCACAAGATCACCAGTTTGTCTCTGAGAGTGATATTATTACTTATTGGGCAGATCACTAGATCCGCGACCCTTCACCAGGCTTCCTAGGAAAACATGCATTGTGCTATTCAGTTTTAGTAGGCACATATATTTGACTAGAGTACGACCATGCTCACATGCATGAAGAGGTAGTTTATAGAGTGTCGAGAGTGCAAAAACAAGAAATTCGAATTCGACACTATTCTTTTCTCATTCTTATTCTTCGAGAGTGCCCAGTCTGATTCCTAGAGTGACTATACGGGGGCATGTGGCCTCCTTCCCAGTAGTATGTATATGGGAAGCATTGGTGCCATGACAGAGGGGAAGGAGGACCATAGAGGCCTCTTATGAAAAATTATTTGACTGGTGGGCACGACATATTCCAGTGATAGAGGACTACCCCTAAGCTAGAATCAACCTTTCTAGGGATCTAGACATGCTCATGCCTCTCGGAGAGGAGCGAGGAGAGCTAGGTAACCAATTTTTTAAAGTTATTTAATTTTTAATTGTCTTTATATATATAATTTTTATATGTATCAGAGTACTGACTTTTTCATATCTATTATGTACAGATGTGGGACCAGTATGCTCGACGGACTTCATGAGGACTCGGCGACGTCCTCGACTAGAGGTGGGACCAACAACAATCGGTGGACCAACAATTGCAGGGAGACCTCCAGCTGGAGAGGCTAAGAGAGTTTTGAGGCAGGTAGAGCATAGCCTCACCGCGCTCACTCATACAGTTCCTATGGCCGAGATTGAGGATCTCCCATCTTCTATGCGGCCTCATGTAGTGGGGGTGCCATGAACTTGGGTCTAGTGTTTCTAGCATTTGTCCAACATTGTCATTCACTATGGCAAGGCTAATATGCCCCGAGCTTAGATAGGCTAGAATATTATGTGTCGAGGGAACCTTTGTATATATTTTTAGGGAATAATCCCTATGATGTATACTGAACCTTATTTTTGAGGTGTTTGTTCCCACCTATACTCATGACGTTTTTGACATATATATATATATTTACATATTTATTCGTCTTATGGATCACATTGTTTACAAATGTATGTACATGTGTATGTGTGTGCAATATGCCAATCTAATACTTGATTAGCTAGAGTATCTGTCATTTGATTAAATCTCCTAAGGACATGGATATATGTAATGTAATCAAAGTAACGTTATAAAAGACATACCCTAAGGAAATGTTGGTGCAAAGTAGAATCATAAATGTAGTAGAATTCATTTAACTGGGACACAACCAGCTGAGCATCTAGGTAAACCGGGAGGTGAGAAATTCCATTTGACAAAGTATCACGAATCAATTCTATCACTACGTTGTACTCTGGGAGATTTTTTGTGGCGTCACCTAGACAAATACCTCTGGAAGATAGAAACTAGCTTCTAGGTGTGAAAATCACCCAAGCTACGAAAGCAAGCCTCCGAGTGTGTTAGCTAGCATTGTCTGCAAACCCAAAGAACACCTTTGATTCACTTGACATCTGTCATAGTGAAAAAGAAGACATAAACAACTACACGTCCATGAAAAGAAAGACAAAAAACTATATAAGAACTATACATATGTACAAGAAGTCACCCAGGAAACCAACCTAAGAGTAATACTTCTTTAGGTAGAGCCCATTTCTAGGCTTCACCAAGGCATTTCCTTTAAACTCAACCAGATGGTAAGCACCCTACTATAATACCTCTTTCACAATGAATGGTCTAAACCACATGGGTTTGAACTTGCCTGCCCCCAGGGGATCTTTGTCTTGATCGTAGACTAGGACAAGATCACCTTTTGAAGAAAATGCGAGGATGAACGGACCGATCATATTGACACTTGACTCGTTGCTTATGATCCTCATTGGTTGAGGCTACATCACGATGCTTCTCATCGAGTTGCTCAAGATATAATAGGCGTTCCTCAAACAGTGAAGTGCCAGGCAGTAATTTCACTTCCAACTTTAAAGATGGGATCTCACACTCAATAGGCAAGACTTCTTCCAGGCCATATACAAGTTGTAAAGGTGAGAAACTGGTGGCAGCCTTTACAAACGTTCGGTAGGCCCACAATGTCGAGTACAACATCAAATGCCAATTTTACTTGGCATAATTGATTTTTCACTGAAGAATAGTCTTGAGAGACTTATTCACAGCTTCAATCTGACCATTCGCTTATGGGTAGTATGGTGATGAATGTTCTTGCCTCAACCCAAGATTTTATGTTAACTTAGTCATCATCTTGTTTTGGAAGTGAATGCCATGGTTACTGACAATCTCCTTCGAGATGTCAAAACTTGCTACTATCTGGTTAAAAATGAAAAGAGTCGTTGTTTCTCCATCATTGTTAAGCATAGGCATAGCCTTGACCCTCTTTGTGAAGTAGTCTATCGCTACGATGATGTAACAATTCCCCCTAGATGAGTTTAGGTGACATGTAGTAAAATCAATCCCCCACTTGGTGAATGGACCCACAACAATGACAGGAAACATGGGAGAAGGATGTGCCTGCATCTTTCGAGAGAACATCTGGCACGGGTGGCACTTCTTGACCACGTCAATGCAATCCTTGATTAACATGGGCTAGAAGTAACCAACATGTAGAATATTTTGGGTTGTTTCCAACCCAGAGAAATGACCACCACATGCTCCAATGTGGAAATCGTTCAAAACAAGATCAAATTCCTTGTGTATAAGTCTCTGGTGAAGAACACAATCTACACCTCGACGATACAAAGTGTCATCGAGTATGAGATAATTTCGTTCCTGATGGTGAATTCGTCGACTCTTGTTGCGGGAAGCAGAAGTAGGGAACTTCAAATTCTAGAGATAGACTAGTATATCTCCATACCAAGGGTCCGAATATGTGATTAGAAAAATATCTCCTTTGATAGGAAATTCTTCGAGCATGTCATCACTAGATTCAACTAGAAGTTATGAAATAATTTCTGCAAAGACCAACGACTTTTTGAATTTCGCAGAGACAAAATCCAAGTCAAATTCCTGGAGGATTACAATCCATCTACTGATATTTCTTCCAATTATTCGTCGTGTCAACACATATTGAAAAGGGTTCACAATGACAATGATGGTGGTCTTGCTAAGTAGGATATTGTTACACATTATTTTTGTCATCCCTATGATCGTTAATGATGTAAACCTATCTATTGCCTTTAGAGGGGTCACAGTGGCCTGCGTTCTTGAAGAGAGAAGGAAGAAGAACTTTTCCTGAGAAAAGAAATTGCTTGTTCCTATGTAAAAACCTTATAAAAAGGAATGTTCGCAGGTTGCTATATAGACAGGATGAGAGAATGACCAATTCTCGCAGGTTGCACTATAGCCAGGGTGCGAATAGTTCGCAGGTTTCTATATAGCTAGGGTGCGAGAATGTCAGCACATGGGAAAATGAGCGATTTCTCGAATCTTCTAGAAGGAGAAGCTTCTTTGGTGAGGTGGCATCCAAATGGTTTGGATCTTACTCGCTTTCATGATTTAGTGGGATCATCCTAACCTCCTCACCTTATCTTCTTCAGCTTATAAAAGGAGAAGAGTTCTCATGGAGAAAGTTAGCTTTTGTGTAGCTTGAGTTTGGTTGATTTAGCTTGAGCTTTTGATTGGCTTGGAATTATTAGCTTGGAGTGGTTTTAAGATTGGCTTTGTCAAGATAGATTGTGAGTAGCTATCAGATCTATAGTTTCAGAATCCTTGAAGCAAGAAGTGTGTGGGGAACGAAGGACAGTTGGAAGGGACCTTACGACATCAAGGAAAAGGTTGTAATCTCTCTTTTATATTTAATAATACAGTAATATATTTCTTTCCCATAAAGTGAGATCTACTTTATTACATAATTCCTTGATCATATGTATAGATTAGCTATTGGATATATTATTTTCTTTCACTTTGGTTGGTTTGTGCTGTTTTGATCTTGACCGCACAAGAGCGCTGGAGCGAAGCAAGGAACAACAGAGTCTAAGGAATCGATTACAAGGTACATATCTTCTTCTCACTTCCAATTTAATTCAATAGTTAGATCTAGGGAAAGCGGTATATTCTGTCCTGTTTTGCTCTAGATCCAGGTGGATCTAGGGAGATTGGTCTGTGTCCGCACTCACGAATTTATCCAATAACAGATATAATGACAGAACTGTTGGATAGCATGTACTACTTCCAAAGAAATCTTCTCAACATGGGAATAGTTGAGTTATGGCCCAACCAAGCCTTGGCTTAGGTAATAAATGACATTATCCTCGAGCATATCATCATCTTGAACCAAGACCATGTTGATGGTCGACTCTGCAGTAGCCAAGTACAATAAGAAATCTCTATTATAATCGGGAGGCTAGAGCAATGGGGTAGACGTAAGGGCATGTTTCAAAACTTCAAAAGAGCATTGAGTGGATTCATCCCAACAGAAAGGGACTCCCTTTTTCAATAGACGCATAAACCCTTTAGTGATCTCGACATAATTCATGAAAAAATGCCAGAGAAATTTCGCTTTCCTCTGTAAGATATGAAGATGGGGGATTGTGCATGGGTGAGGCAATTGAACTATCGCCTCAACCTTGAGAGGATTGACCATGATCCCTTTTGTCAAAAAAATGAAACCTAAGAGACAACCTGACGTCACACAGAAACTGGATTTGTTAGGATTCAAGCAAATCTAATAGTAGCGACACTGTTCGAAGATTAGTCGAAGGTGTGTTGGATGATCAGATTTCTTGCGAGAGTGTGATGCTAGATCATTAAGATAAGCCTCGACTATATGTCTATGGTCGTGGAAATAAAATGACAAGGCCCATTAAAAAGTGGCTCCAACATTCTTCAGGCCAAAAGGAATATTAAGATAAGCGAACATGCCCCAAGGAAAAATAAAAGTTGTCTTATGTTGGTCTTCGGGTTTGATCTGGATCTGGTTATATCCCAAAAAACCATCCATGAATGAAAAGACCTTGCAAATTGCAAATTCATCGATGAATGGGGTGGTGTTGGCCCTCGACCAAGTTTTGAGGAAATGTTGGTCGTATTTGACCATTTTTGGGACTTCGATAGGCTAGTCGAAGACGGAGCACCCAGGTGAAGCAGAGATTGTGGGATCTCGCCCATTTTTGAGGGATTTTTGGGCTTTTAGAGTTTATGTAACAGGTATGGGATGTTGTCCCATGGGTTTACCCATGCTTAGGACTTTTTGTAATTTATAAATAAGTATCTAGGTGATGTAGGAAAGGGGGTAATTGGCTTAGAGAGGTCATTGTGATAGTGCATGACTAGTGGCTTTGTGAAAAGAGTATTGTAGAGAATTTGTGCACAAACTATGTAAGGATTTGTGCCCTAACCTAATTCGGGGAAGGAGGATTTGGAGAAGTGCACGCATATATCCTATCCCTTGGTGGAGTTGGCTTTGTGGCTTTGTGCACAGGAGTAGAGGGATGTAAGAAGCTTGAAGGCTAATAAATAAGAAGAAGAAGTTGGTGGACATAGACCCACACTGGGGTGAACCACGTATATCCTATGTTGTGTTTTGTGCAATGTTGTTCATGATGTTTATGTATATATTTTCTTAGTGAACTATTCTTGATCTGTGATAGGTAGATCCATTGATGCTTAGTGCTTTATATATGAATAAATGCTAGATCTTCTCTGATGCTATGTGCTAAATGATTAGATGCACTTAATATTGATTACCACTGTGATGATCTCTAATAAGGCTTAATCTGCGATGTGAATAAGAATCATAACTTAATGCATACTATTGGATAAGTGCTCTATTAAGTGTTGTAATCACATATATGTGTCCCAGCTAAGTTGTAGACACTTGAATCCTATGATCCCCCCTACCTCTACCTTAGGTGAGACTTCATATGCTTCGTAGGTGTTGTCGAAAGGGTCGGTAGTTAGGGTTTTTTTGGTGCATTGTTGAAGCATTGAACCCTGGTTCTGCTCCTGTGCCAACATGTGGGAAAATTATCTTTCAGATAGCCCTTGTTAAAGTCACAAAAGTCCATGCACATGTGAATCATACCCTATTTATTATTAATCGGAATGGGGTTTGACACCCACTTCGTCAACTGTACGGGGTAGATAAAACTGGCCTTAAGCAGTTTCTCTACTTCAGCCTTAATTGTTGTCTCTTTTCAAGGATTCACTAGATGAAGCTTCTGTCGGGATGGCTTGGCGTCAGAATAAGTCATTATTTCATGTTCGACGATTCTTGGATCAATTCTTGGAATTTCCTCGTAATACGAGGAAAAAATGTCTCTGAATTCCTTAAATAACTCCGTATAAATCCGAATCTCTTCAGGGGAGAATCTCCCTTCGACACTAACATTCTCCATGACACTAGGGGTTCTAGAGATATCTATGGGAATTGTTTCAGTGATACTTTCCATATTACCCTTCATGTAAATTGTGTGCATAGCCAGAGGATTAATAGGACAAGCCTTATCTCCAGTCATATTCAAAACGAATTCACCTACCTTTGTTCTCTATAACTTTGGGAGGAAGTAAGATCTATGGTGGAGATCATCCTAAGATCTGTCTGGACTAGTAAATGCCTCAAGAATCACCTCATCCGAGGGCAAGACCAAGTCTAAATAATCTGTAGCGGCAAGAGAACCTTGAGCCTAAATAGGCTCGAGAACTGGATCTAACTCTTGTGCGGGAGTCGGATCAGGGTTGGATAAAGATTGTTGGACAAGGATGTACACAACTTCATTTGCATACAAGGGCATGTCCATTCTATAATGCCTTGTCCCTTCCATCAGAGTCAATGGGGAAGGAAGAGTCCACAGATCATGAAAGTAAGTTGTTCAAAATGACGACATGTGAAAAATTTCAGCCCTAGGCTGGTCGGGGACATCCAATATAAGCTTGACGTCGACAAAAGGTGGTGGGTAATCAAAAGTACCCATCAATCATGGACACAAACCAACCCCTATATTGATGATGCCAGGCTGAGGATTATCAATCATCGAGACCATGGATGCCCCCGATGAAGGGCCAGGACGGGAGAAAGATAATTGGTCAATAGTTACGATTCGACCCTCGTGTGGGAACAATAAGAGCTGAAAAACTGTAGCAACCATTGCATGCATTTCATAAGTCCAATTCCTCCCTAACAAAATTTTGTAGTCGAGAGGTGCATCGACCACTTAAACTTCGACATACATGGTCTTTCCTCCTAAATTCACGGGGAAAGAAGGAATGATTCCATGTGGTCTAAATGAACGACCGTCAAATGCCATAAGAAATGTAGGTGACAGAGACAAA
Organism: Picea mariana; assembly: GCA_032191745.1. NCBI lineage: Eukaryota > Viridiplantae > Streptophyta > Pinopsida > Pinales > Pinaceae > Picea > Picea mariana. The sequence continues at coordinate 98,590 of JASDQU010735883.1, read as the reverse complement.
GCAGGCTAGCCAATGGCCTTCCAACACACCATAGACATCACGCAAGTCGAGGCACCCTCATCAACCACTATATGAAAAATATTATGAGTAAAAGATTTTGTGGTGTAAGACACTACTATCTGAAACGCAACATGGTAAGGGAGACAAGGTTTCAATTTGGTTGGATTGAGAATGATTTATATTGGGTTAGAAGTCTCTGTAGATCCCAAGGTGGATAATAGGCCCTTTCTCTACAAGGGGAAGCTCTGGAGGACTTCCAAAGAATACATAGCACAAGGGGTTTGTGCCAAATCCTCCACACCGGAATAGTTCTGTACAACCCTCGCGTTTGGATTATGAGAATATTTCTTGAACACGCCTTTGGGGATGTGTGTCATTGTTTCTCCCATAGACTTCTCAATATGGATAGGAATCAATGGGTTTTTGGATTCTTTTCTTGTTTCGATAGATTTTGGCAGTCTGTAATCTCAGGACCTGGTCATTATCTTAGCCTCGAATTTCATCATGTAAACATTCATGGTTGGATTTTTAGTAGATGTGGGGGGTCCCTGATTGTGCCCTTCCACACTTGAAGATGTTGAGGCTTGAGACATGTTTTTCCCATGTGGAAATGGGTTCATCAACACAATAGGTTGTTGTTGCGTCAATAGGTTCTGAGGCTCCAAGTCGAGGGCACAGGTGAGTCAAGTGGTCTTTCGTGCAAAGGTTACATAGATACTTCAACTTTCTCTTCTCTGTTTTTCCCCCACCAGCATTGTTATTAGCCTTTTTTTCCCCTCTACCCTTCTTGTTTCATTGTTTCTTCTTTCCTTCAGGATGCTTGCTGGCCTTCGGGTTCATCGACTGCACATTGTGTATGAAGTCTAATGTTTAGGTAGGGGGAACATCCAAACCGAAGGTTTGGATGGTCGCCGTCTGTTGTATCAAAAATTTTTGCAATTGATTTGACAATAAATCAGTGGACTTTCCTTATGCTGAGCCCACAATACCATCAACATCGGGTTCAAACTTTTGTTTGGCCTTATTGAGGATGGGCCTTAGCGCATCTATCTGGATCTCACAGAGCAAGCCAGACTGAGAGTAAATTAGTTCAATCTATTGCGCTCTCATTATTGCCTCCTCATATTAAAACACTCCTGAAGTTGCGACATCCTTGGATACAACTGGTACCAAAGACTTCAGGAACCACTCTAGCAAAAAGGCCGGTGGGACCTATACCTTAATAAATATCTTCTGACACTGCCACTCTCAGATGTGATCAAAGATATGTTCGGCCTTCGTCTACTCAAAGTTATCTAGCAATTCAGTGCCAGCATCATATCTCATAGGTAGTTGGAAATGGTTAAGAAATACCATCGCCAAATCGTTAAAGTAATAATACCTTGAGTGGTCGATCTCAATATACCATTTCATGGCACCCCTGATAAGAGTGCGTGGAAAAAGGTCCAAATTTATGGAGTCATCTCGTAGTGAGTTTTATGAGCACCATAAGTGGAAGGTGGTCACGTGATCACTTGGGTCTTCGCCAGGATTTCCTTTGAATTTTGGAATACCCAAGGGAAACTTAGTCGGCATAGGGGGCCAATGCCGATCATGAAAAACTGGTTCATTGAGAAACTTTGACAAGTCTGGTAGATGTAGCCTTGCCAGAAATGGTAGTTTGTGTTGGGTACTATGTACAGGAAAAGGGGTCCTAGAGTTTGACTAACACCAGGCTGCTAGGAAAATTGTACTGCTGGCCATGTTTCTCATACAAACTGTGGCCTTGACCAGTGTAAAGTAACTATATTTGTTGGGATATCATCGATTGACTCCCATAATTGGATGACTTGTCTTGGGCAGGGATTGCTCCTTGCATTATGTTCCAAGGATTTTGGAAGGGGATGCCCTTGACTGATCTGATGGGCATAGGTATAGTACCCTGCCCACGGTTCCATTGACCATGGAATGGGTTGCCCCTGAACGAAATCCCTTGCGAGGGAACCGATCCTAGCCAAGGATTCCAAATCCCCTGAGAGGAGAAAACTCTTGTAGTTTATCCCTGTGTAGGAATAGTACCCTACAAGGGGTTTTGTTTCCCAAAACTGGGGTTTCCCTCTGTCGAGATGATGGTTGAAGAAAAAGTGTTTTTCCAAAATGTGTCAAACAAAGAGAATGACATGGATCCCGTCGACGTAGTGTAAGATGAAGGTCCTAGACTGCCTGCTCCAAACAAGTTGTAATTAGCACTCGGCTCGATAGGTTGTTGGAAAAAATTACCAAGCGAGGGGGACGGAGGAGGTATGTGACCCCCACTATAAGGGATAACATTAAAGGATATTGAGGTTCCCCTGGTAGACCCTTGCATGAGAGCGTTTGATCTCCCTACCCCCAAACCCATGGTTTGTAATGTAGAGTAGGTAAGGACTTAGTTCGAATCAAAGTCGGGCATCCCATACGAGAATGGAGGGCTCGTCCAACTCTGTGTAAAAAAAGTAGTGGTTGCCACTAATGATAGAATAAGAACACTCCCCGAGGTAGAGGGAGTCGAGACCACTGTGGTCTGGACTGGCGAAGGTCGAATAGGAGATAAGGTACCTCTTGTGGTAGTAGCTGAAACTAGAGTATGAGGACTCCTGGACAAAGTAGCAACATTTTTTTCCATGGTTTCTTGTAAGACTAATTGGCACTCAAAAGGTGTCACCTTAGGAGGGAAAACTTGTACTAAGATCAGTGCTGACAAGTCAATAATCGAAGGGTTGACTGGCCCAAGAGCTTTCGCCCCAAGGTATGAAATAATAGGATCCTTCATAGTCGAATAATCTCCTCTCAGAGAAGGCTCATGCAAAGTTTCCTACAACCCATTCGCTTCGAATGAACCTTGTTGGTCAAGTCTTTGCTGTAACGATAGTTAAGGTGGCTCTAATGCAACCGACAAAAATCCCTGAAGCCTTCGCGACTAGCGGAGCTATTGATCTTCCACTTTGTGAAAATATCAAATGACACAATAATGCTTAACTAGTGCTTAAAACCAAGCACACACTAGAAAAGTTCCTATAAGGAAAATCAAGCAAACAACCATCTAGTAGGAAGAACAGTTACACCAACCAACACTAGAGAAACTAACCGGTGAAAGTGAAACTTGAAAATGGAAGCACCCTCCAGGTATACTCTGCAAAGTGTGACTCAACGTCTACCCTAGGTACCACGATATACCCCCACATTCACCCGTGTAAGTCCATAGAATATGGGAAACTAAGCTTTTAGCTCACAAACAGTCACCAGGCGGGTATAGTCGACAGTCAGGTGGACCACAATGACAAGGATAACAAGTTTGAAACCTATCGAGGGTATTGAAAGCAAGTGGTTTAGAATACAATAGTGGATCTTGAATGGATTCGAGGTCCATGAAGCTCCGTAGTAAAATGAAGTCGGTAATATTCCCATGACAGATCCTCAATATGTGTTCCCCACTACGTTTAGTTCGTCCTTCGAGGGGTTATCTCCACCTCCTTTCCTCATGTGACCTCGTGTTTATCCCTTGTGTTAGAGGGGGGTCCCAAATAACTTTTACATCACTGGAATTTAACACTCCCTAACTCTGACTCTAATGTTTGTTTAACATCCTTGAAGAGTTTCCTCTCCAGCCTAATTCAAGGTCCTAACCCTAAACTAGTTGGTTGACCCTACAAACATACAAATTCTAATTAATTTTGTATTTAGCATTCGTTTACATGGATTGATTAACTCGAATGATATGGCAGTGAAACTAGTGATCTTATAGGAGAGGAAAAAGAGGAGAAAAAAAAAGGAAACTTGAAAGCAAAATTAGTTCTAATCAACAACAAAGTTTTACAACTAACTCTTTGTAACCAACTTTTCTTTAACTATCTTTTTCAAGATCTTTAAAAGGAAGACCTAAAACAAAATTTCACTTGACTAAAAGTTACTTATGTTTCAAGAAATCAGTAAAGAACTTAAAAAAAGTCACTTTTTCCTTTCTAGTAAATAACCAATTGTAACTATTTTACCAAACTGAAAATAAATTATTTTTTTTTAAATTGCTTCAAACAAGAAAAACTAAAATAAATCTTTTTTCTCTTTTTTCAAAGAAAATGAAAGGGGTAAAAAAAACAACAAGACAAGTCTGAAACATATCTTTGGCCCACTACGGATCGCATGGAATCACTAAAGCCACCAAACAAGCAGATCAATAATTCAAAAAGACTTGCTTAAAACCTTTTCAAAAGTAAACACAAGAAATTTCAAAAGACAAGTAAACTAAATTCTAACCCAATATATGGTTATAAAACAGAGACTTTGAAACTGAATCAAGAAACCCTGAGAATTATAGACCTCAATCAGAAACAAGGTTGGCTTCCTCTTTTCAAAAATTCCCTGAACCAAAGATGTTGTTGTTGCTTCAGTAGCCTGCGTATGTACACAGGTTGTTTACTGATCATAGCGCATATGTACATGGGCTGTCTCAAGGCAAGGTGCGTACACCTCTGTATTCTTTAAAAAAAGAAAGAAACAAACAATCTTGTAGGTCAGGGAGAACTGGTATAGCACTTGAAGGTGACCGGAATCCCTTAAAATACTCATACAAATTGAAATAAACTAAAAAGGAAGAAAAACCGATCAGACAACCCAAAATCCCCTAAAACTCCCTAAAGGCTTCCCCAGTATGGTCGCCAGTTCTGCTAGTAGGAAACCCCCCCCTTTATCTACACCAGGGTTCAGAATGTAGGCAGATCGATTAACCGTCTAAAATTCAATTAATTCTCTAAACTACCCCAAACATACCAAAACTCATATGAAGAAAGAAAGGAAAAGGAGATCGGTTAACTATACCTCTAATCCGACATCTAGTGATGACCTCCTCACACTTGGATGTTTTGCTGACTGCACGTCTCCTCCCAGGGATGACCTGCATCCAAATATTGACAAAAAGAGAACGACAAGCATGCTATTCCATATAAAATTTAGGGTTAGATGTTATAATGTCAAACATAAACCAATAAAAATATTTGAGACACCATCATTTGGGACAGGAAAATGTAATTCTTTTATTAATAACACAATGATTATACCTTTATAATCAAAGTCGGCTACCTTCCACAAACCTGGTCCAGGCTTCTCTTCACCAAGCTCCAAGTGCACTTTTGTATGAACTTCTCCTCTCAACCTTATGATCTCTTCTTGAGAAGTGAATGGGTTTTGATGGAGGAAGAAGGGGCTAATAAGGGAATGCAAAGGTAATTCTCACAAAAGGGCTGCAATAACTTGGGCAAGGAGGGGTAGTGAGATCGGGAAGACTTTCACTATTCTTATGTCTAGATGTGAAATGAGACTCCAACACCTCCTTTAATATGACAAAAGGATCATTATTTGGTTGGGTGATGGTCTGTAGCGGATAGATTAGTTGTGAAACCTCCAATAGCCCATCAATTCCAACGAATTCCTTGCAACTTTTTTATTTTTTTCAACTTTTGCAAGTATACATGGGCTATAATGGTGAAACATGCATATGTACAGGAGTTGTAGTGGTGCAACAAGCGTATGTACATGGGCAGTAATGGTGCAAGGCACATACATCATGAAAAAATTGGTTTTTTAAGAAGAGAAACTCAGTAGTTCTTTGGAAAAAAATGCAAGTAAGAGGGCCAAGGCCATGTATGCATGTGTAGAGAAATTTAGGGTTATAACAATCATAGAGCTCCAATTTGTTGGTTTTGGAGCCTAATTATCTTCATTTTTCATAGGTCTTTGTTTTCAACCATGTTTATACCCCATGAAGAATGTACACCTTTGAATACTATACACCCCTCCATGTGGGGGGTTTGCAGGGGGGGTTTCCCCCCTACGGGGTCTGTGGGGATCATTCCCCCCAGATGGGGTGTCCGAGGGAAAGTAGGCCCCCAACGGGGGTTTAGGGGTCCCAGATGGGAGTTTGGGGGAGAAGCCCCTGAAGGAAAAAATTCCTTGTAAATGTATATTGTAATTTCATAGTAAATATGAACCATTCATTATAAGGTCGTAGATCTGATGGTAGAATTTATGTTAGGTTTTTTTTCCCTAAAAGGAAACCCTCTTTTATGAGGGAAATATATTGTGTCTATGCTTCATTGCGAATATTTTATTATGAGAGAGTAGACTATGAGAGAAAAAAGAGGAAGTTACACCATGTGTGTTGTAGGTTGTATCCCTTCATTTTGTTGAATAATAAAAAGGAAGGACCTGGAAAATTCTCTGGTGGACGTAGCCCATACTAGGTAAACCATGTATATCTATGTCTCTATTGTGTTTTGTATCTTGTGTGTTTTATTTCCACATTTGTTTTATTTTATTGCTCTGCGATCCTGTTTTTCTAACAACTGGTATCGGAGTGAAAGGCAACTCGCTGGAAAATAGGGTTCTTGGTTCGAGTGGGAGAAATGGCAGAAGATGGAAAGTTTAGGGTCGATAAATTTAATAGCCAAAACTACTAATTATAGAATATGCAAATGGAATATTATTTTTATCAGAAGGATCTATTCCTACCATTGGGTGGAATAACAAAGAATCTAATGGGCACAAAGGACAAATAATGGGAGGTTCTGAACAACAAGGCACTAGGAACGATATAGTTGAGCCTAGAAGCGTCAGTGGCTTTCAATATTTTGAAATAAAAGTCAAAGAAGGAGTTGATGGATGCATTGGCGAAACTGTATGAAAAACCCTAAGTGTCCAATAAGGTATTTCTAATGAATATATTATTTAATATGAAAGTGTCAGAAGGTGGGTGTGTTGCAGATCATTTAAATGAATTTAATACGGTTACTAATCAACTAAGTTATGTAAAAGTGGACTTTGATGACGAGGTCAAGACTCTTATAATCTTGTGCTCATTTACATAAAGTTTGAACAGTTTGGTCATGGCTGTAAGTAATTCTATCTCTGGTTCAAAAACTTTAAAATTTGATGATGTTGTTGGTGTTATCCTTAGCGAGGAAATGTGATGAAAAAGCACAGGTGAGACATTAGGTAATGCGCTAAACATGGAGAACATGGGAAAACAAAAGGATAGAGGAAAGGGATCAAGGAATTGTGGGAATTATAGGAAGGGAAAATCCAAATCTATACTGGGAAAGATGGAGTGCTAGAATTTTGGGAAGAAAGGACATCTGAAGAAAATTGCAGTGCTCCAAAGAAACAAAGAGATGGACAACAAGAGAAAAATCAGGAAGCAAATGTAATAGGTGATGTGTTGCAAGATGCTTTGATTATTTCTATAGATAATATTTCTGAGTCTTGGGTAGTAGATTCAGAGGCTTCATTTCATGCCACATACCATAGGAAACATTTTCTATATTATGTTCAAGGTGATTTTGGACAGGTTCATTTGGGTGATGATGCACCATGCAAAATTGTTGGAATGGGAAAGGTAAAAATAAATCAAAGGAATGGAAACCATTGGTTGTTGAAAGAGGTAGTACATGTTCCAAATATAAGGAAAAATGTAATTTCAATAGGGCAGTTGGAAAGTGAAGGTTCTATATCCATATTTACAAATAATGTGTGGAAGGTCATGAACGGATCACTGGTGATAGCAAAAGGAGAAAAGGTAGGTACATTGTATTTATGTACTGGTAATACTGACTCTTCTATCTCTTTAACTTCTACAGGAGTGGATACAACATTGTATAATCATAGCTTGGACACATGAGTGAGAAGGGGATGCATATACTTCACAAAATAAATTTGTTTCCAAATCTTAAACAAATTGATTTGGATTTTTGTGAGCATTGTGTTTATGGAAAACATAAGAGAGTCGGATTTCTCAGAGTCAGAAAAGAAAATAAGAGTGAAAGGTTAGATATTTTGCATACAGATGTATGGGGACCAAATCAGGTATCATCTCTTGGTCTCTCTCGTTATTATGTTACTTTTATTGATGATGAAACTATAAAAACTTGGGTTTATTGCATTCGAAAAAAATCTGATGTTTTTGATACTTTTAAGAAATGGAAAGATTTGGTTGAGAATGAGAGAAGAAAAGGTTGAAGTGTCTTAGATAAGACAATGGAAGTGAATATTTCAGCAAGGAGTTTGATTATTAATGTTCATACCATGGGATTTGTAGAGATAATACAATTCCAAGAACACCACAAGAAAATGGTGTGTCATAAAGGATGAACAAGACAATCATGGAGCATGCAAGGAGTATGAGATTGCATGCTAGTTTTCCCTTACAGTTTTGGGAAGATGTTGTAGATATTGTTGTTTACTTAATAAAGAGAGGACCTTCAAGCTATTTGGATGGTAGAATTTCATAGGAGGCATGGACAGGTAAAAATTTAAACTATTCTTTTTTGAAGACTTTCGGTTGTGAAGCATTTGTCCATATTGATAAATAAAATAGAGCAAAGTTTGAGGAAAAATCTAAGAAGTGTACCTTTATTGGATACAATTTTAATGATTTTGGTTATCTCTTATGGGACTATGAAAAAAAAAATCATTAGGAGTAGATATGTCATATTTAATGAGAAGGTCATGTACAAAGATCAATTGTAGGGAAATAAATAGGAAAAAGAAAACTATAATATGTTGGCCCTTGGTTATGGAGGCAAGCAAAGAATAAATAAGAAAAGGAAAAATGTGAATTGTGCGGAAGACACGGTGACTATTACTGGGTCAAAGTAAGAGAAAGCAAGATGTTGGATGAGGAGATCAAGGATGACAGATCAACAAGGAAGATAGATTGTGGACAACTCAGCAAGCGAAAAAAGCTACCATTGGATTGTTTGGAGCACCATGCGAGAAGGAAGGAAAGACAGGCTGGAAAAGCCTTGAAAACGTGGGTCAAGCTGACCTAGGGTTTTAGACTCCTAAGGTTTTGGTATCTAGGGTTTTTACACTTAGGTTTTGGCCTAAGGTTGCCCAAGAACTATTGTAATGTATAAATAAAGGTCTAAAGGACCAGGGATGGATTGTTGTTGTTGTTGTTGTTGGTATTGTTGTTGGTATTATTCATACTAGTTTTTTAATTGGCATGAGTGATTATTATTGTGTGAGAGAGAAGTGATAAGTGTAGAGCCTTCTGGTATTGTAATATCTTCAGTTGGGTGCAGAGATCAGTTCTGCAGCTGGGTGTGTAGGAAGGTGAGAGATAGAGAGGAGAAGAAAGAAGATCTACTATCTAAGAGCATAGACAAGAACTATATGCTTCATCTTAATATATTATAAAGCAAAGTTTTGTGGACGTATCCCTAGAGAGAGGGTGAACCACGTATATTTTGTGTTGTGTGTGATTGATTCTTTGTTCTTTGTCACTTGATATACTGCTATTTGCATTAATGTGTTAGATATGATAGAGAGTTGTGCGAAGTAGATCTGAATTGGTAAGTGATATATAAAAGTTTTATTGCTCCTATATTAGATCCACTTGGTATTCCCTTTGGTTGTAGACATCCCTGTCTTGCAACCCCCTCATAGCTACTTCGGGTGAGACTGCATTTGCCTCGCAGGTGTTGCCGAAAGGGCCAGTAGTTAGGGATTGTTGGTGCGCTCTTAGATTTGAACCTTTGGTCTACCCCTATGCCAACAAATGGTTCCGTTGTCGGGACAAGAATCTTCTTGAGGGAATCTCAAGGTGGTTTCCATCGAAGACAAAGATTCAAAAGTGGATAGAGGATCAAGAAAAGGAATTCTCTAAAGCTCAGAACAAGAACCCTAATCTTAGTATAGAAGATTGGATGGAAAGAAATATCTTTACTGATATACATGAGATTTTCTTTGGAGGAATCCATAGAGAGTTATACGAGTGGCTAGCTAGGTTAGAACATACCCAATTTGAGATTAGATCTAGGCCACCTGTGGTTTGGACGTCGGTGTTGATCAAGAAGGTCAAGAGAGTTGATAATGTCATGTCAAGAGCAGTAGATCACTAGTTTGATAGTACCATTGGAGGGTATATCACTGAGTTTGTTGTTGAGAGAGTAAAATCGTATAGCCAAGAAGAGAGATACTTCTTTAAGGGACCTAGAGGAAAATGTTTACATTTTATGAAGCTGAAGATCAAGATGCTATTGCATGAGAAGAACATCTTGAAGATATAGTAGTTTGCTAGATTGAAGAGCTAATGTTTAAGAACTCAGACAACAACAGTGACACGGAGGTTGGACATATGTGTAATGGAAGGATATTAAGAGAAGTTCCTTTGGCAAATTTGTTTGAGAAATATCATGAACCTCTTCTACCAGAAGAAGGGTTTTATAGTGGAGAGGAGGAAGAGCTACTGAGTGAAGAACATTCAGGAGCCGTTGGACCAAGAGAAGAAAAGACTGAAGAACCTTGTCGGGAAGAGCCGAAAACTTCAGGAACTACGCAGAATGTTGAAGTAGGTACTATTATCCCTCCTGTTGATTCAACAATGTTAATAAATCAGAGTAATCATAGTCACCAGAGCGTCAAAGCACTACCACTAGTAGTCCACCACATACTCAGTCAGAAAACCTAGGAAGATCTATGGCAGATGAGATGAGGTTACACACCTTTAGAGGATATGGATCTGAAGATCCTGATCAGAATTGGTTTCTATGCAAAGACATATGGAGTAATAAGAACATCACCGATGAAGCTGTCAAATGAGCTCAGATTAGTAATACACTGAGATACCGCACACTGAGCTGGTACATGAATTTTGTTAAGGGAATTGCCCATCCTAAACCGCTGAATGAGATCAAGAATGCGTTGATTTCCGAGTTCAAGAAACCCAAGTCAGAGTCACAGTTCATTAAAAAAATAAAATAAATCAAGGAGAGAATAGTTGAACTAGTATGGGAGTTCGATCAGAGATTTAAGACCTTGACAGTCCATCTGAATTTTCAAATCCTAGATGAGAAGAACAAGGAATGGTTCATTACTGCTCTCTTACCACACATTAGAGTTCCTCTGATGCAACATAATATTCCTTCACGGGATGAGGTGCTGGAGATCACCATGAAGATAGAATCAACCCCTATGGGATAATCCAGCTCAGGTATGAGTAAAATCTTGAGTCAGCTAACTAGTTTGTCTCTACAGGTCGAAGATATGAAGAGAGACAAGGGAAAAGGCAAAAGAGAAGAAATCTGGTGTATTAGATGAAAATTAGAAGGCCATGACAAGGAACACCACCCCCTATTCCATGAATACTTGGCCTACTGAGCTCCAATCCCCTTGAAGCAAGTCACCCTACCCTGGTGCGAGGTATGTGGAAATAGACATCGCCCTGGTGAGTGCTATTACATGAAAAAATATGTTCAGACACCCACAAATTTGTATTTCACATTTTGTAAGTCTATGGGGAATGATGATAGGGATTGTAGGGCTTATGACCTCATGCATGAAAGGTCAAGGGATACATACACAATTCAAGGTGAAGTAAAACATTAAGGAAACACTACGTAGTATAACTCCCCTAGGAGAGGAAAATTCAACCCTCGTGGTGGATTTCTAGGAAGAGGAAGAGGAGAAGGTATGGGTTGAGGTCGAGGATAGATAAATTGTTATAACTGTGCATAGACAGGACACTTGGCAAGGGACTTTCAGAACCCTTGTACCACTTGCAGCTATTGCAACTCCTTCAAGCATGTTATCGAGAAATGTCCAACATTGTGGGCTAAACTTCAGGAGAGATGAGGACCTCAACATAACCCACAAATACAATTAATCAAAGAATAACCTCGTGAACAAGACCATAGATTCATTGTTATCACTCAAGGAGGCACTGTTACAGAAGAAGAAAAAATGACCCAAGGAAAGACTATAGAAGAATCAGGAGTCAGGAAAGCACAAAGAAGAAACAAACTTTTGATGCAAAGAAAGAAAAACAAATGTTCGAGGAGGAAAGAAGAGAATTCAGGGGAGACCAAGGTTCTTCATCAAATATATGACTTGAAGTAGGATATTGTTGAATGCCTCTGGCATTTGATTAGTCTTCTTCACCCGGAGATGGAAAATAGGCAAGTAAACTTGTCAGTTTCTTGTATACGTTTATAGGGCTAATTAAAGATGAGAAAGCCATACAAGAACTGCAAAATTTGGTCAAACATTATGAGATAGGAAGGGTATATCCTTTACTGAATAAATAAGTACATCAACTATCCAAGAAGAGAAGGAAAAATAAGGAACTACACCTAAATTCTCATATTGGAGAGTATGATATAGACTATGTGGTCCTCGACTTAGGGTCGGAGGTCAATTTCATGACAAAGCAAACCCAGGCACTGATGGGAAATCCTAATTTGATCTATTTCCCTATCAGACTTAGGATGGATAATCAACAAGTTGTAAGCCCCTTTGGAATATTGGAACATGTCCCTGTGGACACTGACGGAGTGAGGAAGTTTGTAGACTTTGAGGTAATTGAGATAGTTGATGATAGTTGTCCTTACCCTGTGCTGTTAGGAGTTGATTGGGCTTTAAATAATTCCACTGTGGTCGATTTAAAGAAAAGATGAATGATGTTTGAAGGAGATGACATTAGGGTAATTTCACCTTTAGATCCCGATGAAGGTCAGCGATATACAAAGCCCATCAGGGAAGAAGACCGCGGATATGAACTGGAAAACATATAACAATTAACATCCAAACAACAAGATTACATTAATCCTATGGCGGATGGAAATCTGAGCTGGTGAAGTGAAAGAACATGTTCATTAGATTTAGAATAAGCACTGGAAAACTAGAAGAAAAAAATGTACGAAGTATCTACAAGGATATGTGCTATATTAACCAGAGAAGTACGTTGGATCGACGCAACAATAAGTAACTTACCCACCTTTGATGGTTTGAATCCTTTAGAAACCTTCTTATCGAACTTTGAAGAAAGTGTACCAATGCAAAAACGATTTTTGGCAATGGATGAGGCCTTGAAATCCACACTAGCAAGATGGTGGGGGACACACAAAAACAACATTACAGAATGGGTACAATGTCGTACTCTAACAACATCATGATTCTTAGCGCAAGTAGAAGGATGAAAATTTAGATACACAGGTCGAAGCTATCTAAAGGACCATGTGTGAAGTTGTGAGGAAGCATGGAGCAACATTCCTCAAGAGAAATGGGTGCACGAATTCATGAACACGCTGGACACAACCTCTATCAACTAGAACCTTCACACAGAGCTGTGCCTCATCACTGCAGATTGGGAAGGTATGACTCAAAACTTTGTCACTACCTTTTTATTCGAAATCCAATATCCTACAGTAGATCAAGCATTACAGGCCATAAGACAGAAAGTGTTCAAGGCACCTAGCCTCCCTTTGGAATAAAAAGAGGATGAATGGACTGCACCTCTCCAGAAACTACAAGGCTATTAAAACATCAATATGGATGAAGACGATGATCCTAGGAAGGTGAACATCACAAAAGAAAAAGTCCAGAGAGATGTGGAAGGACTAGGAGTTGAGCTACCATTTATTGGACAACCGATCAAGATCAAGAAAGTCAATATTGGAACAGAACAAACACTGAATCTTGCAAATGTTATATATTATTGGGATGTTGCCACTATTGACAAGATCACATAATTGCTACATGAGTATCAGGACTTCTTTCCAATAAAGTTCACTGATATGAAGAGCATTAAAGGGCCTATGGGAGTGATGAGGATCCCTTTGAAACCATATGCAAGACCAGTCAAACAGAGACCCTACATATTGAACCCTAAATATAAGGAGAAAGTGAAGATTGAGCTCGACAGAATGCTGGAAGCAGGGATTATAGAACATGTCAAAGAATCAGAATGGATTAGCCATATGGTGGTAAAAGACAAGAAGATAGGAGAGATCAAGATCTATGTAGATCTCAGGAAGCTCAATGATGCTTTTTTGCATGACCCCTTCCCTACGCCATTCAATGACGAAGTGTTAGATAATGTAGGAGGCCAGGAGGTATATTCTTTTATAGATGGATTTTCAGGATACCATCAGATCTGGATTGCCAAGGAAGATCACCATAAGACCACCTTTGCCATAGAATGGGGATCCTACCAATATACAATAATGTCATTCGGATTGAAGAATTCCCAACCATATTTTCCAGGGTGGTGGTTGAAGCATTCAAGGAGTTTCTACATAAGTTTCTAGAAGCATACTTTGATGATCAGACTGTTTTTAGTTTACTGAAAAATCATATCGAATGTTTAAGGCTAATGTTGGACAAGTGCAGGCAATGTCATATTTCCTTAAACCTGAATAAGTGCATTTTATTTTCACCATTTGGAGTGTTTTTAGGTCATATTGTATGCAAGTAGGGATTGCTTGTAGATCCATATAAAATTTCCATCATAGTTGATATACCCCCTCCTACTTCATTCAAATAGCTGCGCACTACACTGGGACACACTAGATATTACAGGAAGTTCACTAAAGGCTATGACCAGATTACATCACCCATGGAGAAGCTTTTGAAGAAAGACTGTCAATTTCACTAGACAAAAGAATGCCAGCAAAGCTTCGACAAACTAAAACCCAAAATGGTTATTGTGCCTATACTAGTTTTCCCAGATTGGAGCAAGGAATTTCATGTGCATTTCGATGCATCTTCTATTGCATTAGGAGTTGTGTTAGCACAACCAAGAACAAGAGACATCGACCACTCGTTAGCCTTTTCTAGTAGGAACCTAACAACAACAGAGATCAATTACACCACTACTGAAACAGAAGGGTTAGCCATGGTGTATGCACTGCAGAAGTTCTACCACTACTTACTGGGAGGACACTTTAAAATGTTTATTGATCACTCTGTGCTGAAATACCTAGTCAACAAGCCGGTTTTGGGGGGGGAGAATATGTCGATGGTTTTTGCTATTTTAGGAATATGATTTTGAGATCGTGGCTAAGCCAGGAAGAATGAACAAAGGTCCTGACCACTTGTCGAGGTTGGAACATGGAGAAGAGTCTACTAGTTTGGAGGATACACTGTCAGATGCATAGTTTCTAGCCATTATATCGATGACCACTTTGCAGAAATAGTCCATTTTCTATCAATAGGAATGGCACCTAGTGAATATACAATCACCCAGAAGAAACAACTAGTATTGCTTGCTGCAGATTTTTCACTTATAGCTGGACAACTATACAAGATGGAACCTGATGAGATACTGAGGAGGTGTGTTATGGAAGTAGAGTGACTGTTGATCCTCACCGAAGCTCATGAATGCATCGCAGGAGGACACTACGCAGGGAAAGTAACTATGAAAAAGGTTCTTAGAGCTTACCTTTGGTGGCCTACCTTACACAGAGATGCTAAAGACTATTACAGAGCCTGTGATGTATGCCAAAGAGTTGGGAAATTGTCTAGAAGAGATGAAATGTCATTAGCACCCCAAATGACCCTACAATATTTTGAGAAATGGGCCACTGACTTCGTGGGCGAAAGGGTACTTGACTAGATGGGTTGAAGCAAGATCAGTTAAGGACTGTAGTGCCACTACAGTTGTGCACTTCATATTTGATGACATCATAACTAGGTTTGGATGCCCGAAGATCCTTATGAGTGATCAAGGCACACATTTCATCAATAAAACAATTGAATCCTTGACTGAGGAATTTGCAGTCCATCATCAGAAGAGCACACCTTACCATCCACAAGAGAATGGGACAATTGAAGAATTCAACAAGATCTTGGAGACAACGCTAATGGAGATTTGTAGTGTGAACAGGGATGACTGGGATTTAAGAGTACCAACATTATTATGGGCCTATAGAACCACTTGTAAGAAATTGACCATGCAGACCCCCTTCAAGTTGGTGTATGTTTTCGAAGTCGTTGTCCCAATGGAATATTTTATACCAAGATTAAGAATTGTTTTCTTTATAGATATGGATTACAATGGCATTTTTCGAGAGAGGCTTGCGCAGTTGGTCAAACTAGAAGAAGACCGATTCATTGCAGGATTTCTCCAGTAGGTTCAGAAGGAAAGAGAGAAGTCCTACCACGACAGACACATCAAAAATAAGGTATTTAAGTAAGGTGATTTGTTACTGGTGTATGATAGTAAGTTCATGAAGCATCCCGAGAAGTTCAGAACACATTGGCTTGGGCCATATGAGGTCACCTATGTTACATAAGGAGGAGATGTGGAGTTGAAGACTTTGAATGGAGAATGGAAGGAAGGTTTGGTGAACGGGAGCCACTTGAAATTGTATTATGACAACCAGTTGCCTCACAACTCTCAGTAAAATCATGAGGAAAAGGGTCTAGGTACCAGGTGCAGTTGAAACTGGGTACCAGACATAGAAAATACAGTCTGCACAAGGAAGAAAAGGAGGACTAGAACTAGAAGCAAAGGCTTCCCTACACAGTATGGAGACGAAGAAAAGCAGAAGGACCAAATCTGAAGCACCTCAGAACGAGTCACAGGTGAGTGTTGGGGGCCTGTTGGCCCTTGGTTATGGAGGTAAGTGAATAATAAAGAAGAAAAGGAAAAGTGTGAACTGCGCGGAAGACACAGTGACTATTAATAGGTCGAAGTAAGAGAAATAAAGACATTGGAAAAGGAGACCGAGGATGACATATCAGAAAGGAAGATGAATTGTGGACAACTCAGCAAGAGGAGAAAGATATTGTTGGATGCTTTGGAGCACTGTGCGAGAAGGAAGGAAAGACGAGTTGGACAAGTTCTGAAAAGGAGGGTCAAGTTGACCTGCAGTTTTAGACACCTAGGGTTTTGGTATCTAGGGTTTTGACACTTATGTTTCGTCCTAAGGTTGTCCGAGAACTATTCTAATGTATAAATAAAGGTCTAAAGGATGAGGGATGGGTTGTTGTTGTTGTTGTTGTTGGTATTGTTCGTTCTAGTTTTGTTATTGGAATGAGTGATTATTATTATGTGAGAGAGAAGTGCTAAGTGTAGACCCTTATGGTATTGTAAGATCTTCAGTTGGGTGTGGAGATCAGTCCTACAGCTGGGTGCATAGGAAGGGGAGAGACAGAGAGGAGAAGAAATAAGATCTGCTAGCTAAGAGTGCATACAAGAACTGTATGCTTCATCTTAATATATTATAAAGCACAGTTCTGTGGATGTAGCCCTAGAGAGAGGGTGAACCACATATATTTTTTGTTGTGTGTGATTGATTCTCTATTCTTTGTCACTTGATATACTGCTATTTTCATTACTGTGTTAGATCTGATAGATAGTTGTGCAGAGTAGATATGAACTGGTAAGTGATATATAAATGTTGTATTTCTCTTGTATTAGATCCACTTGGTATTCCCTTTGGTTGTATACATCCCTGTCCTGAAACCCCCTCATAGCTACTTCGGGTGAGACTGCATCTACCTCGCAGGTGTTTCCAAAAAGGCCAGTAGTTAGGGCTTGTTGGTGCGCTCTTGGAGCTGAACCCTGGGTTTGCCCCTGTGCCAACAAAATACACAATGTTTGATGAGATCACTGAAAAAGAAATTTCAAAGGTACCATAAAATCAAAATGTACAACAACATGAGCAACAAATACCTCAAACTCTTACAAGTATTGTTATAATATCTATCAGGTTAAGTAGACCCCCTAAACGATACTCTCCTTCATTGTATTATTTATTGTTGACTGATTATGGTGAACCAGAATGTTATGAGGAGGCAATGCAAGTAGACAATAAAAATAAGTGGGAGAAAGGCATGAAACAGGAAATGGATTCCATGGTAAATAACTAGACTTGGGATTTGGTTCGGTTTCCTATAGGAAAAAGATCATTGTAGAATAAAGGGGTTTACAAGTTGAAGGAAGAAGATGGAGGCAAAAAGTTGTACAAGGCTAGACTTGTTGTAAATGGGTTTGCACAAAATAAAGGTATAGATTTTGATGAAATATTTTCTCATTTTGTTAAAATGACTCGAATTATGACTATTTTAAGTCTTTTGGAAGTAGAAGAATTACATCTTGAACAATTAGATGTAAAAACAACTTTTCTCCATGGGGATTTGGCAAAAGAGATTTATATGCAACAACCACAGGGGTATGAGGTCAAAGGGAAGGAAAATTTGGTGTGCAGGTTCAAGAAGAGCTTGTATGGCCTAAAGCATCTCCAAGGCAGTGGTATTTTAAGTGTGACAGGTTTATGATAGAACAAGGTTATAGTAGATGTCATTATGATCACTGTGTTTATTTTAAAAATCTAGAAAATGGAAGCAATAGAATGGTAGGTTGTACTTTGACAATGAGAGTTCCATTCATCTTGCAAAGAACACAACCTTCCATTCAAAGACTAAGAATATACATATCAGGTACCATTTCATAAGATCTGTCTTGGAAGATGGACATTTGAATTTGGAAAAGATACACACTAGGCAGAATCCTGCAGACATGTTAACAAAGGGAGTAACCAGGGATAAACTGAGTTCTTGCTCAGTTTTAGTTGGTCTTCAAGCATGAATATGAAGATGAGAAATTTTCCAGGTCTAAGGTGGAGTATAGTCCAGTAGGTACAACAACAATGGATTTATTGTGATCAGTATCCAAGTGGGAGATTGTTGGTTGTGGAGACTGATTATCTTCATGTTTCATAGGTATTTGTTTTTAGTCATGTTTATACCCCATGAAGAATGTACACCCCTCCACGTAGGGGGTTGCAGGGGGGGATTTCCCTCCCTTTTGGTTCTGGGGGGCTCATACCCTTGGCTAGGTGGTTTAGGGGAAAGTAGGCTCCTTACGGGTGTTCGGGGGTGAAGCCCCTAAATGAAAATTTTCCTTGTAAATGTATATTGTAATTTCATAGTAAATTTGGACCATTCATTATAAGGTCACATATATGATGGTAGAAGTTATGTTAGGGTTTTTTTCCCTATAAGGAAACCCTCTTTTATGAGGGAAGTGTATCACAGCTACGCATCATTGTGAATATTGTATTCTGAGAGAGGAGACTATGAGAGAAAAAAGAGGAAGTTACACTGGGTGTGTTGTAGGTTGTATCCCTTCATTTTGTTGGATCATAAAAAGGAAGGACCATGAAATTTCTCTGGTGGATGTAACCTACACAGGGTGAACCATGCATATTTGTGTCTCTATTGTTTTTTGTATCTTTTGTGTTTTATTTCCACATTTATTTTATTTTATTGCTTTGCGATACTATTTTTATAACACAATTCTGTTTGGATGGACCAAAAACTATAAAAAGATGTCTTTTAAATATCTTGGTGAAAATCATTGGCAGAGATCCATATCAAGATGAAACTCTTGGATGAAATCCAAAAATAAAACATGCACATAACCCGTGAAGGAATTGAAGAAAAACTAATGGGTTTGGAAGGAGGAAGCTGAAATAGGCCAAAATCCACTATTCCACGCCACTTTTAGGGGATTTTTGGGAGTTTTAGAGGAAAAGTGATCCCAGATCTCAAAATTGGAATAAAAAAAAAAAAAAATCTTGAAATTTTGCATACTCATCAAGACAAAGAATTTTGGTTTACCAAAAAAATAACAGAAGTGCAGATATTGAGAGATAACCAATTTTTCCAAAAATTCCAGGTCTGAAAAAATATTGTAAAAACGAAAAAGTTGAAGATTCTATATTTTTCTAGAATCTTGCTGAAGTGACACATGGAGAATGTGAGGGTTAATGTGTGTTCATAATTATGAGTTTTATCAGTTCCCAATACTAACATTTTCTTGGTTCTTTATATATTTTCTTCCATAGTTGGGAGAAGTTGGCCTTTCAGTAAAATTTCACCATTAAAGAAAGTGTACAAATGGGGTGAAAATGGCGTTTTCAAGAAGCCATAAATTTCAACTCATAGATCAGATTGAGGAATATGAAAGGTCATTGAAAATCTTATTCAAAGGAGAATAACTTGTAGTTAATTGAATTTGGAGAATTCTAATATTATTCTTCATGAATTTAGTAGAAAAAGGACATATAGAGTTAATTGACAATTTTTTATGATATACATAATTCTAACAAAAATGGTTGCTTGCACATTTTGTAGAATTAGGTGTATAAGAATATAAATTCAAGCCTATGATTTCATATCAGATTCATGGAGGATGTACATAGAGACTACAATCATGAGAGAGAAGTGAAGGGTCAAAATATCAGTGTGGGTAATGATGAAACAAAATATAATGGGCATAAGAGCATAGTGGAACCAACCAAATTGTTGGATACTATGAGAAGTCTCATAATGAAAGTGCAGATCTACAAAGCTGACAATGAGAATATGATGAGAGAAAAGAATTAGATAAAATCTCAAATAATGCAAATCCTAAATCAGTTGCACATACAAGAAAGGAATGGATCATGCTGAATACATGAGAAAGAAGGTAGACATCATGAAATAAGAGATAGATACATAAGCCCAATCCCTCAATAAGTGCTAGTAGAACCCATGGAAATCACTTGACTAGGAATTCTTATGGATTCATAAAGCAGTCTAGAAGTGTCTCATGTTAGGAATCAAAGAAGAATACATGAGATGGATGGTTTGCAAGGAGAGCTTACGAAAATCAAGCCACCATCCTTTGATGGTGAAAGTGAAAGGGAAGATGATGATGAAGCATGGTTGCTTGGAATGAGGAAGTATTTTTAATTTCACAACTACTCATCTGACCTAGAAGCCATAATTTCCACATACCATTTGCATGGAAAAGTTGTTATGTGGTGGGATTAGTTGAAGCAAGTTGAGAAAATTAATGAGAGTAGGATCACTTGGAAGCATTTCAAGAGATATTTTCAGAAGGAGTGTGTTTCAAAGAACTACTATGAAAAGAAAATGCAATATTTATTTTAAATCAAGTTGGGGAGAATGACCGTGGGATAATATAAAAAGAACTTCTTGGCATTCTTGAAGTATGTGGGGTTTATCAAGGATGAAAATGTGAAGATACAAATGTTTCTTAGTGGAATGCCATATTTCTACAAAGACAAGATCTAATATGATGATCCTATAACTTTAATAGAGACCAATATGAATACCAAGTACTTGTATGAGAAAGGAAAGGGAAGAGGATCTTTGTAGAATTATTGGAAGGACAAGAAGAAGGAGAAATCTG
Source organism: Picea mariana (assembly GCA_032191745.1). NCBI lineage: Eukaryota > Viridiplantae > Streptophyta > Pinopsida > Pinales > Pinaceae > Picea > Picea mariana. The sequence continues at coordinate 77,595 of JASDQU010735883.1, read as the reverse complement.
ATTAGAGAAGTAAGAGATTCAATCCCCATTTCAATAGAAGTAGTCATAATACAAATCAACAATATCATTCAGATAAGAATAAATCCCAGAGGGAAGAATCTTTTGGAAAAAGGGGAAGACTACCAATAAAATTTTGGGGATGCAAAGAAGATCACATGTACAAGGATTTCCCTCACAGAGAAGAAAAAATGAAAACCATGTACAACATCCAAGAAGCTACTAAAATAGAATATATGGGAAGAAATATTGCAAGAATATATATATCCTTGGAATATTTACAAGAATAATACGAATCCCATATGATTGATGTGGAAGGTACGATCATTAATCATATTTTTTCTATCTTAATTGATTCAGGAGCAAGCCATAATTACATTGATCCTAAAGTAGTGGATATATTTCATTTGAAGAAGAGTAAGTTTTAAAAATCAAGTTTGGTTAAGCTAGCCATTGAAACCAAAAGAAGGATCAATGAGACTGTAAAAAATTGTCCAATAAATCTAAATGGGTGAGTACTACTGTTGAAATTAATATTATACCATTAGGATATTTTTATATCCTATTTGGAATGGATTGGCGGGAAAAGAATCATTCTATCCTAGACTATCGTAAAAATGCATTTACATGTCTTTATGAAGGATAAAAACAAAGCTTTGTGAAAAGAATTTCGAGACCTGTTTCTATAAGGGAGATTTCATCCCTACAATTAAAAAGATGTTTCAAGAAAGGATTTCAATTGTATGCATCTCATGTAGAAGAGATAGAAAAGACCAGAGGTCCAAACTTTGTATATTATTAAATGTTGCAAGAGTTTGAGGATGTATTCCAAGAAATACCAAGATTACCACCAAATTGGGATATAAATTTCTCTATTGATTTATTACTAGGATCTTCCCTAGTGTCAAAAAGTCATTATAGAATGAGTACACCAGAATTAAAAGAATTACAAATGTACCTGGAAGAATTGTTGAAGAAAGAGTACATACACCCAAGTGTTTCACCTTGGGGAGAACCAGTACACTTTGTGAAGAAGAAGGATGGAACATTGAGGTTATGCATTGACTTTAGATAGTTGAATAAATTCACTATGAATAAAATAATACCCTCTACCCAGAATTGAAGACCTCTTTAATCAACCAAGAGGAGAAAATATTTTTTCAAAGATAGACTTGAGATCAAGATATCACCAGGTGAGAATCAAGGAAGAATACATCAATAAGACATATTTTGGAGTACCAATTGTATTTATGTTCTTAATGAATGGAATATTTATAAATTATTTAGATAATTTTGTCATTGTGTTCTTATATGACATACTTATCTATTCTAACTCCGAGGAAGAGCACGACAATCACTTGAGGTTGGTGTTGCAAGTTCTAAGGGAACATCAATTGTAATCCAAGCTAAGCAAATGCTATTTTTACCAAGAAAAAATAAATTATTTGGGGCACATTATTTTAGAAGAAGGCATAGTAGTGGATCCATATTAGATTGAATCCATTAGAAGATGGTCAACACCAAGGAATGTTTCAGAATTTAGATCTTTTATGGGATCACATGGACACTATAGAATATTTATAGCAGGGTTCTCTAAAATTTCTCATCCCATCACTTCTTTGTAAAAGAATGGAATTAAATTTGAATGGACAACATAGTGTGAAGAAAAGTTTAACTTGTTCAAAGGATTACTTACTAGTGCACCTATTTTGAATATTGTTGACTGAAATGAAAGATTTGTTGTATTTTTAGATGCATGCAAGGAAGGACTTGGCGGGGTCCTCATCCAAAATGGAAATGTCATTAGTTATGAGTCTACAAAGCTTAAGGAACATGAGAGAAATTATGCCACACATGATTTGGAGATTTCTTCCATAGTTCATGCATTGAAGATGTGGAGGAATTACTTAATGGGGAAGAAATTTGAATTAAGGAATAACTGTAATGGTCTGAAATAACTTTTTGAACAACCAAGTTTGAATGTCAGGTAGACAAGATGGCTGGAATTTTTAAGTAGTGCAAATTTGACATCAAGCATATCAAAGGAAAAGAAAACAAAGTTGTTGATGCACTTAGAAGAAGGGTACATATCATGCATGATACAAAAATTATTATGCATAGTTCATGTTTAAAGAGAATAATTTTAGAGGATGTTGTTATAGACCAGCAGTACCTATAGGTAAAACAATCTTACAACAGGAAAATCTATAGTAGAAATTTAAAAGGTATGAGATGTGTTGTAACTTGATATTGTTTCTGGCTATTTAGAAACCATGCCAAGACATATTTAAACCTACTTTAGTAAAAAAGACCAATCTTGGACCAAAGAGGGCTCTCTCATATGATTTAGCCTACTATCACTAAGCAACAATTCTAACAATTAAGCATAGGATGCCATCTACCTAAAAGATTCCCTTGGAAGTGGTTTTGTGAAGATATATGCAACATGTTATTTTGTTCCCACATACTCAAATATGATGTTCTTCTTTGCAACTTGTTCTTTTTTTCCCACATACTCAACTCTAATGTTCTTCTCTGCAAATTGTTCCCATAAAAATTTATACTTGATTGGAATGTGCTTAGTCTTTGAGTGCATCACTAGATTCTTTGAGATATTGATGGAACTTGTATTATCACAATATATTGGAATGGGCTCATCATACTCAACCTATATATCTGTCAAAGTTAATTTCATCCATAGAACCTTTGTACAACATGTTATTGTTGCAATATACTATGATTCAGTTGTAGACAATGATACTGATGATTGTTTATTTCGTAGCCAAGATACCAAACACTCACCTAAGTAGAACATTGTTTCTCGTTTCCTTCTTCGATCATTAATTCAATACCAAACACTTACCTAAGTAGAACATTGTTTCTCGTTTGCTTCTTCGGTCATTAATTCAACCTACCCAATCTACAACTCTGTAGGAAATAAGTGATAATTCCTTTCCTTTTGGATACCAAAATCCAAATTCTTATGTACCCTTGAGATATTTGAATATCCTCTTCACTGATAGGACATGTGATTCCTTTGGCGCTGCTTGAAATCATGCCACTTGTCCAACTATTTTCATTGCATATGGTTTGGATTTTGTCACATAAAGTAATATGCCAATCATTTCTATGTACTACCTCAGATATGTAGACTTTGAATCATCATATTTACTTAACTTGCAACTGGTTTGCATAGGAGTATTAACTGGTTTGCAATCTTCCATTCTGAACCTCTTTAGCATTTCTCTGATATACTTAGTTTGAGATATAAAAATATCTTGGTTGATTTGACATATATGAATACCTAGAAAGAAGGATAGTTCTCCAAGTAATTAAATTTCAAATTCATTATGCATATCCTTTGAAAATTTATGGCTTAACCTATTATCATCACTTCCAAAAATAATATCATCAACATAAACTTCAATTAATAAAATACTATCTTGAGTTACCTTGATGTAGAGGTTGTTGTCTGCATTTCCTTTTCTGAAACCTTCTTATTGTAGATATCTATCCAATCTAGAGTACCATGGTATGGGAGCCTATTTTATACCATACAAGGCCTTATTCAACCTGCACATGTAATATTCATTCTTTGACAGCTGAAATCCTTCTGGTTTCTCAATGTAGACTTCTTATTCAAGTTCCCCATTCAGAAAGTTTGATTTCACGTCCATGTGATACACTTTAATATTCTTGGAACATGCATAAGATAATATCAAATGGATTTCTTCCATTCTAGAAACTGGGGAAAATGTCTCTTCAAAGTTGATACCTTGAACTTGTGTGTATCCTTACATACCAATCTAGCTTTGTTCCTGGTAACATGTCCATCTTTATTCAATTTATTTCTGAAGACCCACTTTGTGCCAATCACATTCTTGTACCTAGGTCTTGGAACCAATTCCCAAGTGTCATTCTTCTTTATTTGATCCAACTCTTCAATCATGTCCTTTTCCATAATTCATCCTTGTTGGCTTCTTCAAAATTGTTTGGTTCAATCGAAGATAAGAGTGCTAGGTGTCTTTTGGGGTATTTGTTGAACTTTATCTTCTACTTCTATCTGATCTTATTCATCTTCCCCTTCAACATCTTCTTCATCCTTTGCTTCTTCTTCGTAAACCTGTTCCATGGATTCCTTTTCTTCTTCCTTTAATTTCCATCCACTCAAGTTTCATCAACTGTTATATTGATGCTTTCCACAAATTTTTCGAGCCTTATATTGTAACACTTGTATTCTTTCCTTGTACTTGAGTAACCAACAAGTACACCTTTGTCCACATGAGAGTTAAAATTTCCCATTCTTCCATCTTCTCTTTTGATGTATCATTTTCTTTCGAACACTCTGAAGTGCTTCACATTTTCTGGTCTTCCTTTCCATAGCTCGTAGGGAGTTTTTTCACTATTTTTTCTGAGAATTACTCTGTTTTGAATGTGAATTGTTGTATGCACTGCATGTGTCCAAAAACATCTATCAATTTATAATCCATTAACATTGTTCGATCCGTTTCTTGTACTGTCATGTTCTTTCTTTCAACAACTCCATTATGTTGAGGTGTCCTAGAGATGGAGAATTTCCTTTTTATTCCATGTGTGTTGCAGAAATACATAAATTCCTTTGAAGTAAACACTAATTCATTGTCTAATCTCAAATATTTATTTTTGAATCCATTTCATTTTCAACTATTTCCTTGTATACCTTGAAATTTTCAAATGCTTTTGATTTCTTCATGAGAAAAACAACTGCAGTCATTCTTGCATAATCATCAACCAATAACATAAAGTATTGCTCACCTTTTAAAACCTTTATTATAGTTGGTCTAACTAGATTAGTATGCACAATTTCCAGTGGTCTTGTTGTGGAATATTCCTTTGATTTGAATCTGGTCTTTGTTTGCTTTCCTTGTTGACAATGCTTTCATAATGTGTTAGTTGGCTTTGTGATTTGGGGAATTTTTCTAACTTCTTCCTTTTTGTTGACTTTGAAGAGGTTATTGAAGTTTATGTGACCCATTCTTCTGTGCCATAGACAATATTCATCTTCCTTTCCTAGAAAACACTTTTCATTTCCAATTTCACTTAATACATATATGTTGTTTGAAGTTCTTGTAGTTGTTGCAATAAATTTTCCTAATATTTCTTTTCTTATCTCACACTTATGTGAATCGAACGTAATTTTATGACCTTGGTCACACATTTGAATTACTCTTAGAAGATTACGTTTCATATCTTCCACTAGTAGAACATTTTTTTCCTTGGTATTCTTGTTTCCAATTTTGACTGTGCTCTTTCCAATGATTCTAGTTGAGTCATCATTTCCAAAGGAGACTGGTCCATCTCTTTCCTTTCTCAATGTAAGAAACTTGTCTTCATCATATTTCATGTGCTTTGAAAAACCATTGTCAACATACCAACCACATTTCTTGTGTTTATCTTGGAGAGTGAGTGTGCATTCTTCATTATTAAACTAATTCTACTTTCTTATCCATATTCTCTACTGAGGTTGTTGTCTGTGACTGTTGTCATTCTGTTGTGATTCTTTAGGAGGGACTATCATTCTACAATATTTGGCCATGTATCATTTTTTTTTTCACTTGTAGCATTCCACTTCAGTGCTCAATAATTCAAACATGTTGTAACTTATTCTATGTGTTTCACTAGGCCTTCTTGGATAACCATTTTGTGCATTAATTTGAAAGTTGTTTATGTTCTTCCTATTAGCTCTACAATTTACAACTTGATGTCCAAAATTATTACATGCATAACATAAACCAAAAAATATAGTTTAATACCTGGGAGTTGAAGATATTCTGAAAGGTGTTACTCTTCAGAATCCTTCTTCTCCCGAGGCCTACTTTTTTCTAACTTTCCCTGATTCTAAAATATGAATCTTCTAGGTGGAGGAGTGTCTTGTGATCTTCCTTGTAAAATGTCTTGTCTCCTCTAACTGTCTATGCATAACTTCTTGGTTTTGTTTCTTTATCAGTGATTTTGGAGATTGAACCTCTTTTTGTCTAATTGTATCCTAGCCCATACTTGTCATGATGTGGCCTTTGATTGTTGATAATATTATCCAAAACTTTTGAGTTATTCTGCATGTTTTTCTGTTGAAGTTATTTTCTCAATGAAACAACCTATGCTTCCAAATTTCCAATGATCATGTCCTTTTCTTCTAGTTGTTCCTTGAGTTCTTCTTCGGTTCTTTTTTCTTCTTCTATTTTAACCTTTAAATCAGTGATCATCTTCTCCAGTTCTTCAAATTTTGAATTTTGAGTATCTTTTTTCTTTTCTAGTTCTGCCTAGAGCTTCTTATTTGTATTCTTTCCTCTTTTTATAACTTCTATAGAACTCAAAAATTCTTCTTTGTATTCAACGTTTTCCTCTTCATTTTCCTCTTTAGTGTATTGTTTATTGGAATCTTCTATTTCCATGAATATAAATATTTATGTCTCACTTTCACTAACTTCATCTTCATCTGATGAGGAGTCATTTTCTTTGGTGTAGAAACTTTTCTTGAAGACTTTATTTTTGGTTATTTTTCCCTTATATGTTTGTTTTCTATTTGAATCATCTTCTTCATTTATTTTATTTTTGTTGTGAGGACATTTGTTAGCAAAATGACAAATACCATCACAATTAAAACAAATTAATAGAAGCTTACCTATGTATATGTCGTTGGTTCCATTTTTTAATCTTCTAACAAAATTGGTCACTTATTCATCATCTTTTGAGATGTCACTGTTGATGTTGTCTTCTTTTTCCTTTTGCTTTCCCTTTTTCTTTGCCTTCTTGGATTCTTTGAATGTTTTGTTTTTTATACCTAGATTCTCCTGTTCACTTATCATTCCATGTAGTTCACCCATGCTCATTGAGTCTAGATCTACTCTTTCTTCTAGTGTTGATATATTAGGATCAAATATCATTGAAAGAGATCTTAGTACCTTTTGAAAAATTATAGATTCATCAACTTCTTCTCCCAATCCTATGATTGAATTCACTATTTCATCAACTTGTAAGAAGTAAGCTTCAATATTCTCATCTTCCTTCATCTTTAGTTGTTTGAATTGACCTCTGTAAGTTTGAAGCTTTGTTTCCTTGACTTTTTCATCTCCTTCATAAATATTTTGAAGTTTGTCCCAAATTTCCTTAGTGGAGTTGCAATGCATAACGTTGACATATACTGAATCACAAAGACCATTCAGAAGTACATTTGTTGCTTTTGAATTATTTATAATGAGTTTCCTTTCACTTTCATTTTTTGGCGGAACTGTTGGTTCTTTGTATCCAGTTACCATTGATTGCCAAACCTAAAATTCCTATGCATGTACATATGTTTTCATCCTTCTGCTCCAGAATGCATAGTTTTGTCCATGAAATTGTGGTATTCCATTTGTATACATATTGTTTCTCTCCATGATTTACCTTTTAGTGGTTAAACTGATTTCTGAAGGAACCTACTCTGATACTAATTGTTGGATTACTAAGAGGGGGGTTGAATCAATAATAGAGAAATTTAGTCACTTTTACCAAGTTATGTAAGTGTTATTTATATTTATGATCAATGTAACATTATCATCCAATAAGTGCAAAGTAAATAAATCATAAACAATGAACAATCACACACATGCACAGTACACCAGTATTTTTACGTGGAAACCCAATGTGGGAGAAAACCACATAATTATTTTTCTTATATCTCTTTAAGAATTACATTCATTGGAAGCACCGACTTCCTTTGTTCTCCAGCTGCAACTAGAAGGAGGCTCTGACCTCCTATTGTTAGAAAAACAGGATTGCAAAGCAATTAAAATAAAACAAATGTGGAAATAAAACATAGAAGTTGCACAATAAAATAGAGACATAGATATATGTGGTTCACCCAGTGTGGGATATGTCCACCATAGAAATTACCATGTCCTTCCTTTTTATTATCCGACAAAATAAATTGATACAACCTCCAACAAACCCGTTGTAACTTCCTCTTCTTTCTCTCATGATATCCTCTCTCATAATACAATATCTGCGATAATACACAACCACAATACAATTCCCTCATAGAGAGGGTTTCCTTCTAGGGGGAAAAACCCTAAAATAACTTCTACCATCAGATCTGTAACCTTATAATGAACATTCCATATTGACTACAAAATTACAATATTTTATAAGGCAATTTTTCCCAAAAATTTTCTTCGGGGACGCTACCCTTGAATTTCCCACCAGGGGGGGATACAAAAATTGTCGTTGGACCCCCCTGGTGACAGTTGTGGGGGGTGAATCCACCCACACCCCCCCTTAGGGAATGGGTTCCAAGCACAGTTGAAACAAACCTTTGAATTAGAAAGATAACTGGGCTCCACAACCAATAATCTCCCACTTGGAGACTGATCACAACAAATCCATTGCCACTGCACCTATTGTCATATAATCCACCTTGGACCTTGAAAAATTCTCATCTTCAACTTCATGCTTGAAGACCAACTGAAACTGAGTAGGAACTCGTTTTCTCCTTGGTTACTCCCTTTGTTAACACATCTGCAGAATTCAAACTAGTATGTATCTTTTCCAACTTCAAACATGCATCTTCCAAGACGAATTGTATGAAATGGTACCTAAGTTGTATATTCTTAGTATTAGAATGGAAGGATGAGTTATTTTCAAGATGAATGGAACTCTCATTGTCACAGTACAACCTGTTATTTTCCTACTTCTTTCCCAATTCCTCCATAAACCTTTGTAACCAAATCATCTCTTTACTAGCCTCTATAGCAGCAGCATACTCTGCTTCTATTGTTGAAAGTGAAACAATATTTTGCAGTTTCAAAATCCAACTTATTGTTGTTCCACCTACAGTAAAATCATACTCTGTGGTGCTCTTCATGTTATCTTTATCACCTGCCATATCTGAATCAACACATCCCTATAGAACAGTGTCTGGCCCTCCAAACATAATGCATGAGTAGCCCTCTCAAATACCTGAGAATCCACTTTACTACCTCCCAATGTTCTTTACCTGGATTGTTCATATGCCTACTCACAACCCCCACTGCATGTGCAATATATAGTATTGTGAAAACCATCGCATACAACAAGATGCCAACTACTCATGAATAAGGGACCCAAGACATGTATTAGATCTCCTCTTGTGTCTTGGGACACATTTCCTTGGTTAATTTGAAATGGTTGGACAAAGGTGTACTAACTAGTTTTTCATTCTACATTCTAAACCTCTCCAACACCTTCTCTATGTACTCACCCCAAGACAATGTCAATTTATGATTTTTCCCATCTCTTTTTATTCTCATACCAAGGATTTTCTTTGCAGCACCCAAATCCTTCATCACAAATGAATTATCTATTTTCTTCTTGAGAACATTTATATCCTGCATATTATACCCTACAACAAACATGTCATCTACATACAATATCAAGATAATATAGCTTCAATTTTCTAGCCTTTTAAAATAAACACAGTGATCAGAATGGCATCTACTATAACCTTGTTCAGTCATAAATATGTCAAACTTCAAATACCACTTCCTTGCAGATTTCTTTAGGCCATACATTCTCTTCTTCAACCTGCATACCTTATACCCCTTTGGCTGCTGCATATTAATCTCTTCATCCCAATCCCCATGGAGAATTTTTTTTTACATCTAATTGTTCAAGAAAAAAATATTCTACTGCCACAAGACTTAAAATATTCCTAATTTAATTCATTTTAAAAATAGGAGAAAATATTTCATCAAAATATATACCTTTATTTTGTGCAAACCCCTTTACAACAAGTCTAGCTTGTACCACTTTTTTCCTCCATCTACTTCCTTCAACCTGTAAAACCATTTATTCTGCAATGCTCTTTTTCCTGCAGGAAACTAACGAATTCCCAAGTCTGGTTATTTACCAAGGAATCCATTTCATCTTTCATGTCTTGCTCTCACATTTTTTTAGTGTCTACCTGCATTGCCTCTTCATAACATTCTGGTTCACCAGAATCAATCAACAATAAATAATACAATGAGGGAGAGTATCGTTCAAGGGGTCTGCTTAACCTGGTATATCTTATAACAACACTTGCAAGATTTTGAAGTACATGTTTTTCCTGTTGTTGTACATTTTGATTTTCTGGTACCTTTGGAATTTCTTTTTCAGTGATCTCATCAAGCACTGTGTATTTTGGTTTTTATTTTTCTTGTTTCTTTCCCTACAATTGATCTTTGTACATGACCTTCTCATTGAATATGGCATCTCTACTCCTAATTATTTTTTAATTTTCATAATCCCATAAGAGATAACCAAAATCATTAACACTGTATCAAATAAATGTACACTTTTTGGATTTTTCTTCAAGCTTTGTTCTATTTTCTTTATCAATATGTACAAATGCTTCACAACCAAATGTCTTCATAAATGAATAGTTTACCTTTATACCTATCCATTCCTCCTCTGGAATGCTTCCATACAAAGATATTGAAGTTCTATTGGCCCTTGACCAAGTTTTGGAGAACCTTGGTCATGTTTGACCATTTTTGGGACTTCGATAGGCTGGTCGAAGGTGGAGCGCAAGTCGAAGCAGAGATCGTGGGATATTGGCCCCCTTTTTAGGGCAGTCTTGGGATTAGGGTTTATGTAACGGGTATGGGATGTCGGCCCAAGGGTTTACCCATGTTTAGGCCCATTTTTTAATGTATAAATAGAAAGCTAGGCGATGTAAGAAGGAGGAGGAGACCTAGTAGAATCATATTAATGCGGATCTAGAGGTTTTGTGTATACTATGTGTTAAGACTTGCAAAGCCAAGTGCAAGTGATTGTAAGAAGCTTGTATGTAGATTGTGTAAAAAGACTTTGTGTTGTGACCTAACTCGGGGAAGGAGGATCTAGTGAGGTGCATACAAATCTCTTGTCCTATGTGGAGTGGGGTTTTTGGGCTCTGTGCATGTAAGAAGATTGACAGAAGATAATAAAGAAGATAAGAGTTGGTGGACGTAGCCCCACACTGGGGTGACCCATGTATATCTTGTGTTATGGTTGCTTTGTGCATTATGGTTGTTATATTGTTCATATGATTTAATCTTAGTGCAGTAATGAATGTTTAGATGAATCTAGTATGATAGATTAATTTCTTAGTGATGTGAATGAATGCTAGATCTTATATCTTTCCATATGCTAAGTGTTTAGATGTGTTAGATTTGGTTGAATACTGCGTTGTTCTATAATTAGGGCTTGGATTTGCAATGTGAATAAGGGTTAAATATTGATGAATACTAACTACTAAGTACTTTGTTAGAGTGGTGTAATCACTGATCTATGTCCTAGCTAGGTTTCAAACATTTGAGTCCTGCAACCACCCCTGCCTCTACCTCGGGTGAGACTTCATATGCTTCATAGGTGTTGCCAAAAGGGCCAGTATTTAGGGTTTTTTTGGTGCGTTGTTGAATCATTGAACCCTAGGTCTACCCCTATGCCAAAAAATAGTTCTGTTGTCGGGACCTGAAACTATGATTGCTGGGAACTGATAAAAATAAAGCTCTGTGTGTAGATCTGCTACTTTAGTGCACAATATTCTACTTGAACTACAAAGTTATATGCTAAGAAGAGAAGTTTGATCTGAAGAAAAGAAGTAAGATATTGAAGCTTTGTTCTCTGAGAAAGGTAAGATAAGCAAAAAAAATTGTTTCGAAAGAATGAATCTAGGTATGTTTGATAAATTTTGTCCTAGTATGAAAACTAGGGTATTGCTAGAAGAAAGAAGATTTGATATGAGTAGATCTGATAGAACTAGTGAAAGATATATTATTCCTATGCATAGAAAGAATGTTTGGACTAAAAAATGGATGCAGGATCCTAGAAATAATTTTTTGCAAGTTAGTTATTGTGATCACAGTATGTAGTATAGGAAAGGTTGGGGATCGTTTAAAAGAAAGACAAGATTAACTCTTTTCTATAGTTGCAGAAGACCGGGACATCTTGCTAAGGAATTCCCTGGTAGAGGTCCTAGTTGTCTTTTATGTAAATCTATGGACCATGAAGTTTTAGATTTCCCTAGAATGATTGCAAAAGTTTAAAAGATGAATATGAGACAAGAAAACTATGAGACAAGCCAAGAAACTAAGGATGTGATAGAACCCCAAAAAGAATAAGAGAATGTATTGCTACAGATGAAATAAACCTTGAACGATCATAGAGATTTCAACTTATCAGAGGTCTTAAAAGAGAAAGAGTACATAGAAACAAGAATAGGATATTTCAACATAGATTGTGTCCTGGATGAGGAAACACAGTTGAATATCATGACAGAAAGAACTTGCAAAATTTTGGGAAAGCCTTCTATGGTTCCTTCATTAGGAGGAATAGGATTATTTAGAGGAAAGTTGATAACCCTATGGTGGAAGACTTACCCAGACATGTATGAGTGCTCATGGTACTTTGACAGAAGAAGAATTTGATATCGTTAAATTTGTTGAGAACAACACCCCACTTGCTATCTTGTTAGGAAAAACCTGGATTGAGAAAGATCAGATACGAAGGAAACAAGAAGAGGAGGATCTAGAATATAAAAAGCAAGAACTACGAGATTTCATGGCTAGGATAATAGCATACTTACTGGAAGAACAAGAGAACTAGTCGAAGCTACTAAGGACCAAAGATATGGATGTCGAAGTTGAAAGGACACATGAATATTGGAGACACCTGTCTGTACACGAGAGTAGAGAACCTACCCCAGAAAGAAAAGAAGTATTACCCTTGAACCCTATGAAAGACCCTCCACAGTGTGAAGTTATCATGCCAAGAGAAGATAAGAAAAATAATGGAAAAATGAAACTAGTGGTTCAGATCATAGGAAAGAAGGCCAGAAATCTCAGTAAGAAGAGAAAAAAGTTAGAAAAATTGCAAGAACTTCCACGAAAAACTTCACAGAAGGAAGGTTTCCGGAACTTGAACTCCATTGGAATATCAGTACAACGAATATTGGCACTTCACCACGATGAATCAATATGACTATTGGAGGTGTCCTGACCATTAGAACAATGCTCCAGAATGGCTAGAAACATAGTTATTTCAGGAACGTTCGCCCTTGGACCATTGGGACCATGCCATAACGGATGGAACTACATTGATTGAAGCATTCCTTCTTGTTGGAAGAGTTTGTTACGATAATATCTATTTATCCCATTGATTGTTGCACCGAGAAAACTTTTGCCAATTGTGATTATCCGATCCCATAGAGAACTAGTTGATTTCGCACAGTGATCATTGAGACCTCACCATCCATTCTGTTACATTGAGTATTGTTCACTGACCTGAGATATCATATCTCAAGTGTGCATGCTGGATGAAATTAGCGCAACAAAAAAATTCATCGAAGAGATTATAATAGACCTCATGGCCGAGAAGGTGATGTCCATAGGCATCCAAGCCTCATCGAAGAGAAGTGTGCAAGCATCCCCATCAACTACTCATGGATCTGGACCATCCCGAGCTTCGATCGAGAAAATAACCAAGCATATTGATGACTTGGGGAATGTGAAGCTAATCCCATCCATCCTGCCCAACTACATCCCACCCCTAGCCAATGCGGTGATTCGTGACAGTGTCCCGAGGGACTTCGACTACACAATCATCACTGCATACCTCCTGAAGGGAATACAAGTAGTTAGACAGCAGTTGGAGATACTTACAACCTTGAAGATCAGTGGCTATAACCTAGGATACCGAAAGAGCTATGGCATGCTCACACCTCACAAATATTTGACCAAGACCAAGGGGAAGAAGTTGAAGATCATCCCCCAGTCGTGGACTATGGACATTGCAAGCTCCACTATCTTGAACGTGATGAAAATACCACACTTCATAAGACATCAAGAGGTTAAGGTGTGCGTTAATATCCTGTTGTCGTGCTTCCATGGTGGTTATCTATGGTTGGACAAGAGTATCATCGTCGATCTGGTGTTGATCCATAGGATCACCAGATTGAGTATGCAGGGACCAGACCCACAAGAATTTTATCCATGGAAGGCTACAAATCACACTCTAGCACAGAATATTAAAGACACCTATGGAAATGTCGAGAAGGGGAAGAGAGGCTACAAGGTAGCCTCCATCCAAAATGGTGTTGTGCGCCTAGCCTATGAGTTGATTGTTGGTAAGCTAGTAAGGAAGAACAGACCCACGTAGTTCAAGGGGTTCATTGTTGACCTTGCAAGAAAATGTGTGGAAGGATTACAAATGAACTAGGCTAGTTACCTCGTCAACCAGTTAGAACAAGACTGTCGCAAAGCTCAGGATCAGGGCTATGAGTTCCATTTTAGCTGGATTTTGAGCCTCATTACATTCATTTCTTGGGAGATGTCGGAAGGAGCGACCTTCCCTGACATTGAGTTGTTCGAGCCATTAGCTGAGAAGTTCACCATGCTCTAGTATTCGAGCGATATGGGGAAACAATTGCAGTCGAACACGGTGTTCCATACCTACTACCTAGAGTTAAACAGAGCCATTGAGTCTTTCCTTTGTATGACGTCAAACACCCTCGATAAGTTTATACCATTTGTGAAGTTTTGTGCAGATGGGCATTTTATATATATTACTACGCACAGAGATGAACATAAAGAAGAGATTCAGTCCTGTTACAAGCTCGTCAAGGAGGAAATGGAGGAAATCACCAAGGAGTGGCCTGAAGAAATCCTAGTGCCACTCAACCACGCAAAACTCTCCAACCTTGTTGGCATAGGGGCAGACCCAGGGTTTAGCTCCAAGAGGGCACCAACAAGCCCTAACTACTGGCCATTTCATCAACACCTACGAAGGAGATGTAGTCTCACCCAAAGAAGTTATGAGGGGGTTGAAGGAAAGGGATGTCTACAACCAAGGGGAATATCAAGTGGATCTAATACAAGAACAACACGACATTCATATATCACCTATCAGCTTATATTTATTCTGCACATCTACTTATCAGATCTAACATAATAATGAAATCACGGTATATCAAGGACAGAGATAGAATACCAATCACACACAACACCAAATATACATGGTTCACCCCCTCTCTAGGGCTACATCCACATAACTATGATTTATAATATATTAATATGAAGCATACAATTCTTGTATGTGCTCTTAGCTAGCAGACCCTCTTTCTTCTCCTCTCTTTCTCTCCCCTCCCTGTGCACCTAGTTGCAGGGTTGATCTTTGCACCCAGTTGAAGATATTACAATACCAAAAGGCTCTCACTCTCAGCACTTCTCTCTCTCTCTCAACAGTAATCTCTCACAACAACCAACAATAACAACTAGATCGATCAATAGTAACGATGACAAAAACAACCCAACCCAGGTCCTCTTGACCTTTATTTATACATTACAATAGCTCACCGACATCCTTAGGCAGAAGCCTAGGTGTCAAAACCCTAGATATCAAAACCCTAGGTGTCTAAAACCCTAGGTCAACTTGACCCACATTTTCAAGGCTTCACCAACCTATCTTTGCTTCCTTCTCACGCAATGATCCAAAGCATCTAACAGTGGATTTTTCTACTTGCTAAGGTGTCCATGATCCTTCTTCCTTACTGACCTTTCATCCTCAATATTCTCATCCAACGGATTGCTTTTGCTCACTTCGACTCAGTAACAGTTATGTGTCTTCCGTGTAGTTTGCATTTCTCCTTTTCTTCCTTGATCTTCTCTTCCTTCCATAACCAAGGGCCAATAGGCCCCCAACACTCACCTGTAACTCATCCCGAGTCACTTCAGATACGAGCTTCCTGTTTTACTTCGACTTCGGACTACGTAGAGCATCCTTTGCTTTCTTCTATATGCCTCCTCGCCTTCCTTGTGCAGACTGTATTTTCTGTGTCTGGTACCCAGTTTCAACTACACCTAGTACCTAGATCATTTTCCTTCATGCTTCTACTAAGAGCTGTGGGGCAGCTAGTTGTCATAATACAACTTCATTCGGATCCCATTCACTAATCCTTCCTTCCATTCTCCATTCAGAGTCTTCAATTGCACAACTCCTCCTTTTGTAACATAGGCGATCTCATATGGCCCTAGCCAATGCGTTCTGAACTTCCCAGGATGTTTGATGAAATTACTTTCATATATCAGTACTAGATCACCTTGTTTAAATGCCTTCTTCCTGATGTGCTTGTCATGATAGGCCTTCTCTCTTTCCTTCTGAACCTGCTGGTGGAATCCTACAATAAATCTATCTTCCTCTAGTTCAACCAACTATGCAATCCTCTCTTTAACAACGTCAAGATCATCCATATCTATAAAGGAAACAATTCTTAGGCTTGGTACAAGATATTCCATTGGAACAATAGCTTCAAGACCATATACCAACTTAAAATGTGTCTGCATTGTCAGCTTCTTTCAAGTGGTTCTATAGGCCCATAATACTGCTTGTACCCTTAAATCCAAATCATCCCTGTTCACACTACAAATCTTTGTTAGTGTTGTTTCCAAACTCTTATTGAATGCTTCAACTGTCCCATTTGCTTGTGTATGGTACGGTGTGATTTTTTGATGGTGGACTGCAAATTCTTCAGTCAGGGCTTCAACTGTCTTATTGATGAAATGCGTACCTTGATCACTCATAAGGATCTTTGG
Organism: Picea mariana; assembly: GCA_032191745.1. Lineage (NCBI taxonomy): Eukaryota > Viridiplantae > Streptophyta > Pinopsida > Pinales > Pinaceae > Picea > Picea mariana. Next base: position 60,994 of record JASDQU010735883.1, on the reverse strand, counting down.
GCAGCCAAACCTGGTTATGATGCCATCAAATATGAAGCACGCAGCTGTAGTTTCACTACAATCCTTAACTGCTCTTGCTTTGACCCATCTGGTCAAGTATCTGTTGCTATAATTATGTACCTTACTCCTGTATGCTTTCTTGGTGGGTTTATAGGTCCAACAAAGTCAATGGCCCATTTCTCGAATGCTTGTAGGGTCATTTGTGGTGTTAATGGAATTTCATCTCTTTTGGATGGTTTCCCAACTCTTTTTCATACGTTGCAAGCTCTGGAATAGTCTTTAGCATCTCTGTGTAAGGTAGGCCACCAAAGGCCATCTCTAAGAACCTTCTGCATAGTTGCTTTACCTGCATAACGTCCTCTTGTGATGCCTTTGTGAGCTTCTGCGAGGATCAGTGGGTGCTCTGCCTCCATAACACACCTTCTCAATATCTCATCAGGTCCCATCTTGTATAGATTTCTATCTATAAGTGAGAAGTCTGCAACGTGCACTACTAGATATTTCTTATGAGGAATTGTGTACTCACTAGGTTCCATTCATGTTGATAGGAACTGGACTATCTCTGTGAAGTGGTCATCGATATTTCTAATGGCCAGTAGCTATGCATCTGTTAGTGCATCCTCCAAACTAATAGACTCTTCACCATGTTCCAACCTTGACAAGTGGTTAGGACCTTTGTTCATTCTCCATGGCTTTACTATGATCTCAAAATCATATTCCTGAAATAGCAGAATCCATATGCATATCCTTTACCCCAACATTCGCTTGTTGACTAGGTATTTCAGCATAGAGTGATCAGTAAACATTTCAAGGTTCCCTCCCAATAAGTAGTGGTGGAATTTCTGCAGCACATACACCATGGCTAACCCTTCTCTCTGAGTGGTGGTGTAGTTGACCTCTACAGTTGATAGCTTCCTGCTAGAAAAATCTAATGGATGATCAATCTCTCCTTCGCTAATTTGTGCTAACACTTCTCCTAAGGCAATGGAATATGCATCGACATGTACATGAAACTACTTAGTCCAATCTGGGAAAACCAGAATGGGCGCAGTGACCATCTTTTGTTTCAGTGTGTCGAAGCTCTATTGGCATTCTTTTGTCCAATTGAACTGGAAATATTTCTTCAAAATATTCTCCATGGTTGTTGTGATCTGAGCATATCCTTTAATGAACTTCTTGTAATATCCCATGTGTCCTAGAGAAGTGCACAACTATTTGACTAAAGTAGGAGGTGGCAGATCAACTATAATGGAAATTTTAGATGGATCAACCAACAATCCCTGCTTGCATACAATATGGCCTAACAACACTCCAAATGGTTAGAAGAAGATTCACTTCTTCATATTCAAAGCAATTTGACACTACCTACATTTGTCCAACATTAGCCTTAGACATTCGATATGATTCTTTAATAAACTAAAAACATTCCAATCATCAAAGTATGCTTCTAGGAATTTATGAAAAAAATCATTGAATTATTCGACCACCACCCTAGAAAATATGACTGGTGCATTATTCAATCCAAATGGAATCACTGTATATTGGTAGGATCCCCATTCTGTTGCAAATGTGGTCTTCTGGCGATCTGATGGTATCCTGAAAATCCACCTGTAAAAGAATATACCTCTTGGCCTCCCACATTATCTAACACTTCGTTAGTGAATGGTGTAGGGAAGGGGTCATGTAAACATGCATCATTAAGATTCCTGAGGTCTACACAAATCTTGATTTCTCTTGTCTTCTTGTATTGCACCACCATAGGGCCAATCCACTCTGATTCTTCCATAGGTTCTATAATCCCTGCTTCCAACATTCTGCCAAGCTCAATCTTCACTTTCTCCTTATATTTAGGGTTCAGTCTGTAAGGTCTCTATTTGACTGGTCTTGCATCTAGATTTAAAGGAATCCTCATCTCTCCCATAGGCCCTTTAATGCCATTCATATCAGTGAACTTGGTTGGAAACAAGTTCTGATATTCATGCAGTAATTATATAATCTTGTCAATAGTGGTAACATCCTAATAACCTCCAACATTTGCAAGCTTCGGTGTCTGTTCTGTTCCAATGTTGACCTTCTTAATCTTGATTGGGTGTCCAATGAATGGTAACTCAAATCCTGGTCCTTCCACATCTCTTTCTCCTTCCATTTATGTAATGTTCACCCTTCATGGATCATCGTCTTCATCAGCATTGATGTTGTAGCAACCTTGCATTTTTTGTAGAGGTGCAGTCTGTTTGTCCTCGTCTTTCTCCAAAGGGAGGCTAGAAGCATCCTCAAGGTACAACTTTGCTTGAAGGTACCAGTTGATAGGTGTCATGTCCATTGTGTTGATGAATTTGTGCACCCACTATTCTTGAGGAATGTTGCTCCAGGATTTCTCGTAGCTTTGCACATGGTCCTTTGGATAGCTTCGACCTGTGTAGTGAACTTCGTATCCTTCTACTTGTGCTGAGAACTATTCTGGCATTAGGGTACAACATTGTACCCATTCTGTAATCTTGTGTTTATGTGTCCCCCACCATATTGTTGGTGTGGCTTTCAAGGCATCATCCATTGCCAAAAATCTTTTTTGTATTGGTACACTTTCTTCAAAGTCCGACAAGAAGGTTTCTAAAGGATTCAGACCATCAAAGGTGGTTAAGTTACTTATGATTGTGTCAATCCAGTGAACTTCTCTGGTTAATCTAGCACATATTCTTGTAGATACTTCATACATATTATTCTTCCATTTCTCTAATGCTTCTTCTGAGTCTGATGAACATGCATTGTCACTTCTCCAGCTTAGGTTCCCATCAGTTGTAGGATTAATGTAATCATGTTGTCTGGTTGTTAGCTTATATATATATATATATATTCTAGTGCATATGTGTGGTCTTCTTATTTGATAGGTTCTGTGTACCATTGACCTTCATATGGATCTAAAGGTGTGATGATCCTAAGGCCATATCTTTCAAAAGTCATGCATCTTTTCTTTAAATCAACCATAATGGAATTATTGAAAGCCCAATAAATTCCCAACAACGCAGGGTAAGGACATCTATCATCAACTATCTCAATTACCTCAAAATCTGTAAACGTCCTTACTTCGTTGATGTCCACAGGAACATGCTCCAATCATCCAAAGGGGCTAACAATTTGTTGATTGTCCATCCTAAGGTTGATAGGGGAATAGATCAACTTCGGTTTTCCCACTAGTTCCCAAGTTTGCTTCGTCATGACATTGACCTCCGACCCTAAGTCGAGGACCACATAGTCTATATAATATTTTCCTATTTGAGCATTCAAATGTAATTCCTTATTGGTCCTTCTCTTATTACCAATTTGGTGTACTTCCCTATTAAATAAGGGATCTATCTTTCCTAGCTCATATTGTCTGATTAAAGTTTGTATTTCTTGTACAACGCTCTCATCCTGAATCAACTTAATACAAGTATATAGGAATTCCATGATCTTGCTTACCTCTTTTCCTTCTTTTGGTGAAGAAGACTTATTAAATGCCAGAGGCATTCCATATTCTCTCACTTCTAGTCTTGTCTTTGATGAGGAACTTAGGTCTCCTCTAAATTTGTTTCTTGCCTCCTCAAAAATTTATATTTATTTCTTTGCATCAAACGTTTGTGTCTTCTCTGTAGCTTTCCTGATTCTTGAGTCTTCGATAATCTTTCCTTGGGTCAATCTGTCATCTCCTGTAACGATGCCACCTCTGGTTATAATAGCCACTCTAGGGTCTTCTCTTTGAGGTTCATCATATATCAGTTGTACTTGCGGGTTCTGTTGAGGTCCTTGTCTTTCCTAAAGCTTAGCTAGCAGCATAGGACAATCTTTTATAACATATTCAAATGAGTTGTAGTAGCTACAAGTAGTGCAAGGGTTCTGACAATCCCTTGCGAGATGTCCTAGTTGTGCATAGTTATAACATATTATCTTTCCTTGACATTGACCCATTCCTCCTCCTCTCCCCTTCATCTAAATCCACCGCGAGTATTGAAGTTACCTCTCTCAGGGGAGTTATATTACGTAGTGTTTCCTTCTTGCGGTACTTCACCTTGAATGTTATATATGTCTCTCAACCTTTCATGCATGATATCGTAAGCCCTACAATCCCTATCATCATGCCCTATGGACTTACAGAATGTACAATACAAATTTGTAGGTGTCTGGACATACTTTTGCATGTAGTAGCACTCACCATGGTAATGTCTGTTTCTTCATACCTCGCACCAGGGTAAGGTGACTTGCTTCAAAGGGCTTGGAGCTCTAGAATACAAGTATTCATTGAATAGGGGGCAGTGTTCCTTGTCATGGAATTCCGATCTGCATATGACACACTCGATGTCTTCTCTTTTATATTTTCCCTTGTATTTCTTCATATCTTCGACCTACAAAGACAAACTAGTTAGATGACTCAAGATTTAATTCATACTTGAGATGGATTCTCCCATAGGGGCTGATTCTAGTTTCATGGAGATCTCCAACAACTCAGACTGCGAATAAATATTATGTTTCATAAGGGGAACTCTGATGTGTGGTAAGAGGGCATCGATGAACCATTATTTGTTCTTCTCATATGGGATCTGAAAAGTCAATTGGCCTGTTAAGGTTTTGAATCTCTGATCGAATTCCTAAACAGGTTCATCTACCTTCTACTTGATCTCTTTCAGCTCTGTAATACATTGTGACTTCGACTTGGGTTTCTTGAACTCTGCAATCAGCACATTCTTAATCTGATTTAGTGGCTTAGGTTGTGCAAGTCCTTGGACAAGATTCATGTACCAACTCAATGCGCGGTCTCTTAGAGTGGTACTAAACTGGTTTCTTTTGACAGCTTCATCAGTGACATTTTTAATATTCCATATGGCTTCACATAGGAACCAGTGTTGATCAGGATCTTCAGATCCATCTCCCCTAAAAATAGGAAGTCTCATATCATATGCCATATATTTTCCTAGGGTCCCTGCCTAAGTATGTGGTGGATTACTAGTGACAATTATATGGGTTCTCTAGTGGTTGGGATTAATTTGATTGCTTAATAATACTGAATAAACAGGAAGGCTAACAGTACTTACCTCAATGGTCTATGTAGTTCCTGAAGTTTTAGGTTCTTCTCGATGAAGCTCTTCAGCTTTTATTTCCTCTTTCCTAGCGGGTTATGAATGCTCTTCATCCATCAAATCTGCCTCTTCTCCACTGTAGAAACCCTCTTCCTCATAGTTCTTCTTAAACAGGTTCACAAGGTGAACCTATCTGAACACTCTCCCACTGCACGTATGTCCAGCTTTTGTGTCATTGTCATTGTCCGAATTTTTGAACATTAGATTTTCTAGATCCGACCAACCTACTGTATCTTCAAGATGTTATTTTCATGAAATAACGTCTTGAGTTTCAACTTCAGGAATTGTAAAAAATTTCCTCTGGGTCCCTTAAAGAAATGTCTTTCAACTTGGCTGTATGACTCTACTCTGTCAACAAAAAACTCTTTGATGTACCCTCCAATGGTGCTATCAAACCAGTGATCTACTACTCGTGATATGATTTTATCAGTTCTCTTGACCTTCTTGATCAACTCCTACATCCAAACCACAAGAGTTCTAGATCAGATCTCAAACTGGGTATCTGCTAATCTAGCTAGCCATTCATACATCTCTTGATGAATTCCCCCAATGAAAATTTCATGTATATCAGTGAATATATATTCTCCAACCAACCCTTTGTACTAATATTAGGGTTCTTGTTCTGGGCTTCAACGAAGTCCTTTTCTTGATCCTCTATCCACTTTTGAGACTTTGTATTTCATGGAAACCACCTTGACATTCCCTCAAGACGATTGATGTCCCGGCAATAGAACCATTTGTTGGCACAGGGGTAGACCCAGGGTTTAGCTCCAAGAGCGCACCAACAAGCCCTAACTACTGGCCCTTTCAGAGACACCTCTGAAGCAGATGCAGTCTCACCTGAAGCAGTTATGAGGGGGTTGTAGAATAGGGATGTCTACAACCAAGGGGAATATCACCTATCAACTTAGATCTATTATATCACCTATCAGATTAGATCTATTCTTCACATCTACTTATCAAATCTAACATAATAATGCAATCACAGTATATCAAGGACATAGACAAAATACCAATCACACACAACACCAAATATATGTGGTTCACCCCCTCTCTAGGGATACGTCCATAGAACTGTGCTTTATAATATATTAAGATGAAGAAAACAGTTCTTGTTTTTGCTCTTATCTAGAAGACCCTCTTTCTTCTCCTCTCTTTCTCTCCCCTCCCTACGCACCCAACTACAGGGTTGATCTTCACACCCAGTTGAATATCTTACAATACCAGAAGGCTCTCACACTCAACGCTTCTCTCTCTCTCAACAGTAATCTCTCACAAAAACCAACAATAACAACTAGATCAATCAATAGTAACGATGACAACAACAACCCAACCCAGGTCCTCTTAACCTTTATTTATACATTACAATAGCTCATCGACATCCTTAGGTCAAATCCTAGGTGTCAAAACCCTAGATATTAAAACCCTAGGTATCTAAAACCCTAGTTCAACTTGACCCGTGTTTTCAGGGCTTCACCAACCTGTCTTTCCTTCCTTCTTGTGCAGTGCTCCAAATCATCTAACAGTGGCTTTTTCCGCTTGCTAAGTTTTCCACAATCCTTCTTCCTTGCTGAATTTTCATCCTCAATCTCCTCATCCAATGGCTTTCTTTCTTGGGCTTTGCTCTGTCTTTTCTTCTCTTTTTCTCACTTCGACTCAGTAATAGTTACTGTGTCTTCCACATAGTTCACATTTCACCTTTTCTTCCTTGATCTTCACTTCCTTCCATAACCAAAGGCCTATAGACCCCAACCTCATTGGAAGTCTGGTGGTTACTCATGAAGAGTATGATGCACCCAGCAGTAGCAGGAATAAAAAGAAGCAACGTGTACAGGAAATACACAACACATCATAAGAAACTGCATCATATTCACCTAGCAGAGGAGGAGATGACGAAGTGGAAAAAGAAGAGAAAGAAGGGGAAGAAGACAAGAAGAAGCAGAGAGAAGTAGCACTACCACAAAATGTCCCTGATGACACAGAAACATCTAGGAAAAGAAAGGTTTCCCCAACAAAAGCTATATCGCGGAAGAAGTCCAAAGCTAGTAAGACAAAACTGCAGATTGTACTCATGGTCGATGACTTCGACTTCATTATCGCAGCTATATCAGACACTTTAGAATATATTTTGGAGAGAAATGAAGAAAAACAAGAAACCTTGTATGAAAGAATTGAAGTAGAATCGAGATGGGTACAACAAGCCCTTCACTCTAGCCACGCAGTGTCCACTGCGCCCCCACCATCGGAAGAAACAGAGTTGGGAGATGAGCCTGCCCAAATCCATAGAATAGTTGATGCAACAGAAGCTCTCCTTCGTCGTGCACAGGAAAAAAAAGAACAAGCCACAATGGCCCTGAAGAAAGCACAAGAGGAAGTCATAGAGCAACGTTGAGTTGTGCAACAAGAGAAGGGTGACCTCCAAATCAAGTTCGAAGAGGATAAAGCACATATCCAGAAAGATAAATAACAACTTCTCACGTAGCAGGTTGGAGTTAAAGAAGCAATCAACAAAGAACTTTGCTCTGTGACAAGCTTAGAGCATATAGAAGAAGACCCAGTGGAGAGTCAAGTAGTGAAGCTTGCTGCAGCCATCCAACAACTTCAACAGAGAGTAGCAGAATTGGAGTTACAAGAAGTACCAAGCACTCTAGAGGAAGTGAGAGACCAACGAGAAGAAACCGCTCGAAGCGCAGTCCAGAGAATCAAGTCATTATCCTTGGAATGTAAGCATCTTAGTAGTCGAAGTGCATAGAATTATGAATGCATCATTGAGGAACCTAAACTAAAGACACTAGAATTGCATCTCCAGGAAGCAAAGAAGCAAGCAACAACACTACAAGCGTAGTTGAAGCCCTTGTTAGTAGTCGAGAAAATAGCACACAACTTAGCAACAAGTTCATGCCATACAGAGAAAAGTCATGGTAGTGACTAAGAAGCTCCAGCCAGTCCAGGATGCATCTTGCCTACTTTTTGAGGAGATTGAAGGATGAGGAGCAGAACTAGAATAAGAAATCACTATAGTTGAACAAATCTTGGAAGGACCTGTGACCGATGCAGTTATTCAAGATTTCATCGAGCAAGAGGCCTGGGCGAAGCAGCTCAAGCCAAGCTAGAGGAGTTTGAGGTAGAGTTACCCAAAGTAGAGTGACTCAGGATGAGTCATAGGTGAGTGTTGGGGGCATGTTGGCCCTTCACCAAGTTTTGGAGAACCTTGGTCATGTTTGACCATTTTTTGGACTTCGACAGGCTGATCGAAGGTGGAGCGCAAGTCAAAGTGGATATCGCAGGATCTTGGCCCCTTTTTAAGGTAGTTTTGGGATTAGGGTTTATGTAATGGGTATGGGATGTCGGCCCATCGGTTTACCCATGTTTAGTCCCATTTTGTAATGTATAAATAGAAATCTAGGCAATGTAAGAAGGAGGAGGAGACTTAGTAGAATCGGCTTAGTGTGGATCTAGAGGCTTTGTGCATACCATGTGTTAATACTTGCAGAGCTAAGTGCAAGTGATTGTAAGAATCTTGTTTGCAGATTATGTAAGAAGAATTTGTGTTGTGACCTAACTCAGGGAAGCAGGATCTGGCAAGGTGCGCACAGATATCTTGTCCTATGTGGAGTGGGGTTTTTGGGCTCTGTGCATGTAAGAAGATTGACAGAAGATAATAAAGAAGAGAAGAGTTGGTGGATGTAGCCCCACACTAGGGTGAACCACGTATATCCTATGTTATGGTTGCTTTGTGCATTATGGTTGTTATATTGTTCATATGATTTAATCTTAGTGCAATAACAAATGTTTAGATGAATATGGTATGATAGATTAATTGCTTAGTGATGTGAATGAATGTTAAATCTGATCTCTTTCCATATGCTAAGTGCTTAGATGTGTTAGATCTCGTTGAATAATGCATTGTTATGTAATTAGGGCTTGGATCTGTGATGTGAATAAGGGTTAAATACTGATGAATTCTAACTACTAAGTAATTTGTTAGAGTGGTGTAATCACAGATCTGTGTCCCAGCTAGGTTGCAAACATTTGAGTCCTGCAACCACCCCTGCCTCTACCTCCGGTGAGACTTCATCTGCTTCTCAGGTGTTGCTGAAAAGGCCGATAGTTAGGGTTTTTTTGGTGCGTTGTTGAAGCATTGAACCCTGGGTCTACCCTTGTGCCAACAAGGTCCTATGTTTATTAAGTAAACAACAATATTTACAACATCTGCCCAAAAATATAAGGGCAACCCTGCATGCAATCTCATACTCCTTGCATGCTTCATGATTGTCCTATTCATCCTTTCTGGCACATCATTTTATTGTGGCATTCCTTGAACTGTCTTCTCTCTATGAATCCCATGGTATGAACAATAATCATCAAACTCCTTACTACAATATTCACCTCTATTGTATGATATGAAACACTTCAACCTTTTTCTTGTCTCATTCTCAACCAAAGCTTTATGTTTCTTAAAAGTGTCAAAAACATCATATTTTTGTCGAATGCAATAAACCCAAGTTTTTCTAGTTGCAGCATCAGTAAAAGTAACATAATAACTAGAGCTACCAAGAGATGATACCCGAGCTGGTCCCCATACATTTTATGCGCAAGATCTAACCTTTCACTCTTATTTTATTTTCCGACTATGAGAAATATGTCTCTCTTCTATTTTTGATATACACAATGATCACAGAAATCCAAATCAATTTGTTTAAGATCTGGCAACAAATTTATTTTTTGAATTATTTGCATCCCTTTTTCACTCATGTTTCCAAGACTATGATGCCAAAGAGTCATATCCACTCCTATAGAAGCTAAAGAGATAGAAGAATTAGTATTACCAGTACATAAATAGAATGCACCTACCTTCTCTCCTTTTGCTATCACTAGTGATCCTTTGGTGACATTCCATGCCTTATCTATAAATATAGATCTACATCCTTCACTTACCAACTACCCTGTTGAAATTAGATTATTCCTTAGATTTGGAACATGTCTTACTTCTTTCAACAACCATTGGTTTCCATTATTTTTCTTTATTTGTACCTTACCGATTCCAACAATTTTGCATGGTGCACCATCACCCAAATGAACCTATCCAAAATCACCTTGAACATCATCTATAAAATGTTTCCTATGGGGTGTGGCATGAAATGAAGCCCCTAAATCTACTACCCAAGACACAGAAATATTATCTACAAAAATAATCAAAGCATCTTGTAACACATCACCTATTACATTTGCTTCCTGATTTTTTTCATGTTGTCCATATCTTTGTTTCTTTGGATCTTTGCAGTCTTTCTTCAAATTTCCTTTCTTCGCACAATTATAGCACTCTATTTTTCATAGTCTAGATTTGGATATACCCTTCTTGGAATTCCCATGATTCCCTAAGACATTTCCTCTATCCTTTTGTATTCCGATATTCTCCATGTTTAACACATTATCTAATGTCTCACCTGTGCTTTTTCATAACATTTCCTCGCAAAGGATAACACCAACAACATCATCAAATTTTAGAGTGTTTGAACCAAAGAACGAGTTACTTACAGCCATGACCAAGTCGTTCTAGCTTTCTAGCAATGAGCACAATATTAGAAGAGCCCTGACCTCATCATCAAAGTCCACTTTTATGTAAAATATTGGATTAGTAATCATATTAAATTCATTTAAATGATCTGCAACAGACCCACCTTCTGACATCTTCATATTAAATAATATCTTCATTAGAAATAACTTATTGGATATCGAGAGTTTTTCATACAGTTTATCCAATGCATCCATCAGCTCCTTCATTGTATTTTCTTTTGAAATATTGAAAGCCATCAATGCTGCCAGGATCAATTGTATCATTCCTAGTGCCTTTCTTTCAAGAACTTTCCATTCTTTGTCCTTCATGATTGTCGGATTCTTTGTTATTCCACCCAATGGTAGGAATATATCCTTCTGATATAAATGATCTTCCATATACATCTAACATAACTAGTAATTTTTTCCGTTAAATTTCTTGACCCTAAACTTTCCATCTTCTTCCATTTCTCCCACTCGAACCAGGAATCCTCTTTTCCTACGAGTTACCTTTCGCTCAGATACTAGTTGTTATAAAAAAAAGATCGCGGAGAATTAAAATAAAACAAATGCAAAAAAGAACAAATAATATACACAATAAAATAGAAACACAGATATATGTGGTTCACCAAGTGTGGGCTACATCCACCAGAGAAATTTAGAGGTCCTTCCTTTTTATTATCGAACAAAATGAAGGCATACAACCTACATCACACTCATTGTAAATTCCTCTTCTTTCTCTCACGGTCCCTTATCTCATAATACAATATCCATGATAATACACAGTCGCAACATAATTCCCTCATAATAGAGGGTTTCCTTCTAGGGAAAAAAACCCTAAAATAACTTCTACCATCAAATATATGACCTTATAATGAACGGTCCATATTGACTACTAAATTACAATATTTTACAAGGAAAATTTTCCCAAAATTTCACGTCGGGGGCGTTTCCCCCGAATCCCCTGCCAAGGGGGGCTACAAAAAAAATTCCCCCCCTACCCCCCTGGACGACATTTTTAGGGGGAAAATCCCTCCCACACCCCCCCATTAGGGAATGGGGTCCAAGCACGAATGAAACAAACCTTTAAATAAGAAACATAATTAGACTCCACAACCAACACCTATATTTCCAAGCTACAACCTAAGTGAAGCTCCAAATCCCCAATTCTCTGTCTACAACAAAAAGGATGCTACAATGCCCTATGTTCTCCAGCTACAACTAGAAGGTGGCTACAATCACCTATCCTTTCCCGATCCTGTCGCCCTAAAATAGAAGTAAGATGATGAAACCATTATCACACTATCACTGTGAGATTTACTATTGTAAACCTCCAACAATATGAGCCAAAAACCTGTAACCAACATGTGCCACTATCCTATAACCAACTTGTACTTGTACCAATCAAAACTGAACAAGTACATGGCCTATCTATGTTGCAACACGCATATGTACACACTCTATCTGTACTGCAGCCCGTGTATGTACGTAGTATGTCTATACTACAATTTTCATATGCCTTATGAAATCTAGGGGTTTTCAATTTAACTGAAACTCAGACACTCTTCTGCCTCTTTTAAACTCAACCTGCAACCTATCACTATGTCCAACCTGTAGGTGTGTCATGTGCATACATCCTCATATGTATCCCTTAACCAAGTGTATCTATATTTCTCTAGTCATGTGCCATACAAGTATAATCATGAACAAGTATAATAACCCTCACATGGACTATACACAAAAACCCTTACTGATATGTAGCCTATCAATACATCAACCACTTTACAAATACAATATCTCAACCATGTACCAAAAAAACCCTTAACCATATGCCAAGAAATACAATATGTATCTCAACACTAACAAGATGTATCAATGACAAATATTGATTATACCAGCCTTGTAATTTTTTAGATCTGACTTATACAGAAAATCCCATGCAACCAATAATCTCTCTATGGAAAATCCTCAAACCCCCATAACCATTTCTCATGTAGAAAAGAAAATCTAACTACCCATAGAAATAAGACATACCTTTTGAACCAGTAGATAGATATGATGTACCTAATCACTGTAGACCTTCCTGGGAGCTTGCTTCCAGACTCTAGAGACCTAGAAACTTCATATTATCATGTTTGTATGGCTTTACCTTCATGTGGACCTCCTATTATACTATTAGCTTGCGTATGTATGCACCCGATTACACTGTTAGCCTGCATACATCTCAGAAACTAGGGTTTTTTCAGTATTTCTAAAACTCTGAAACTTTCTCCTTCAACCCTTCATGCTACCTTTGAATTGTGCAACTTCAGATGTATCAATGAGTACCTCCAGTAAATCTTACACAATAATAGATATTCATTGTGCTCGATATTGTTAATATTTTTGGTGTAACTACATAATGTATTCTTGTATATTTGTTTTAGTCAAACATTTAAAATTTTATTGTAATTATATTGTGCATGTCCTCTCAACATAAATTATTATATTATTGGTATTTTACTTATAATTGTAAAAATCCCCATTGTAGCTAGTTGACCTTGTTTTATGGTTAGTTAGGTCAAGAGTCGTGTCCCTTAAAGAGACATTGTTTTGTATAAATAGAGGATAGGTTCCTCTCATTTGGACACACACTCACACACTTTTCTTGTGCATCTTGGAGCACATAAGAAGTTATAGCACACAAGTCTTGGAGACTGATTCTTTTGGTGTTTTGGTCTTGGTATTTCTTGGAGAGCTATAGCGCATCATTGTTACTACATTTTCTATTGGATTAAGTAATTGTAATTGCGTAACTAGAAAATTTAAAATTCCAACATGGAATCAAAGAAGGTTTGAATAGAAGCTAGTTGCATATCTAGAAGCATAAAAGGGAGTCGTTTTTAGTCTAGAGATAGTTGTTGGACAAATCAAGACCATCATAAGGCAGGATGACTACCAGAACAATGATCGATGAGAAGCTATATGGAGTTGATAACTTCAGGGCTTGGAAGTATAGAGTAACCCTCCTTCTTGAAGAACATGAATTGGATAAGTTCATTATAGAAGAGGTTCAAGAACCTCAAGGAGATGAAGCTAAGGAAAAACATAAGAAGGACATGGTGAGAGAAAAAAGGTTTATTGCAGAGTCCATTAAGGACCACCTTATCCATCATACATCATCAGTATCTTCACCAAAGAAAATGATGGACACATTAACTCATCTGTTTGAGGGAAGAAACATAAATCGAAGAATGACATTGAGATCTCAATTCAATAATGTGAAAATGCATAACTCAAAAACCATTCATTCCTACTTCTCAAGAGTGAATCAAATTAAGGAGCATATAGAATCCATTGGTGACTCAGTAGAAGGAGAAGAGATGGTGATGACTACCTTGAATGACCTCCCAAGGTCATGGGATGCATTCATCCAAGGAATTTTTTCAGAATCTTCCCAAGTTCAGTAGGATTTGAGAAGATTGTAACCAGGAAGAAGCTAGGACAGTTGTACAATAATAAAAGATGGTAGATGAATATCAACCCCTAGCCTCCCACACTAGAAAAGGAAAGAACAAGAAGGACCATTATTTACCTAAGAAGTTTAATATGGGTCTAAGAGACAAAGCAAATATCAGATGTTACTATTGTAAGGAATTGGGACACTTTGTTAGGGATTTCCCCCTCATTATGGAAATTAAGAATAAGAAAGGAAGTAAGAGGCATCAAGCTCACACAACTGAAGATGATGAGCCTCCCAAGAAGGTTGCAAAGCAATATGAACCAAGTGATGAGGATTATGTTCTTATCTTATCCCTCACATGTACTGTTACTCATGGAAGTGACACTTGGTTGATAGACAGTGGTGCTTCCAAGCACATGACAGGATATGAAGACTCCTTATATAAACTTATTAAAAAATATTCACCTCACAAGGTGAAATTGGATGATGACTATCAATATCCAATCAAAGGTGTTGGAGAATATTCCTACAAGTTAAACCTATGCAAGGCAATGAATATGAAGGAAGTTCTCTATGTTCCAGGTTTAAAGAAGAATCTTCTCTCAATTTCATAATTGAACAAGAAAGGATTTAGAGTATCATTTATTGTTGGTCAAGTTCTTATGTGGCCTAAAGGGAAGACCCTTGATGATGTAGTAGTGATTGGAGTTGAAGAAGGAGGACTCTACAAATTAAAAGGACATTCAAACTCCGTAATGGTTCATGATATTGAGAATCCTAGTGAACTATGGAATAGGATATTTTCTCACCTACACTACAAATCTCTTCCTATTGTGAACAAAATGGTGACAGGTCTTCCAGAAATCCAAGTAGAACCAGATGGTGTGTGCAAAGGATGTGCACAAGGAAAGAACGTGAAGCACTCCTTTTCCAATAGTGATAGAAGAGCCAAAGGAGTTTTGGACATCATGCATTCAGATGTATGTGGATTGATGTTGGAATCTTCACTAAGTGGGTACGTATATTATGTATCTTTCATTGATGATTAATTATGTAAAACTTGGATTTATTTGTTAAAAGCAAAGAATGATTTTTTTGGAAAATTCAAAGAGTTCAAGGCTATGGTAGAAAACTTGACAAAGTGGAAGATAAAGAACTTGCAATCAGACAAGGGAGGTGAATTCACCTGAGAATAATTCAAGGAGTATGGCAAGGAAGTTGGGATTAAGAGGGATCTTTCTACTCCCTATAACCCTCAGCAAAATGGAATAGTTGAAAGGAAGAACCGGACAATCATGGAAGTAGTAAAGGCCATGATCCATGATCAAGATCTTCCTATGCATATGTGGGCAGAAGCAGTGAATACGACAGTGTACATGCAAAATAAAAGTACCCACAAGGTTCTTGAAAACAAGACACCCGAGGAAATATTTTCAGGAGAGAAGCCATAATTCATCCATTTCATAATATTTGGTTTCCTTGTATTTGTTCACGTCCCCAAGGAAACGAGGATAGAGTTGGACCCTTTCGGACAAAAGGGCATATTTGTTGGTTACATTGACACATCGAAGGCTTAAAGGATATACATTCCTGGTCACCCAAAAGTGGATATCAGACGATATGTAACCTTCAATGAAAATGCAGCTTTCAATAAATCCAAATAGATCCGTACAGAAGAGGCACATGAAGAAGAGAATGAAGTTCCTAAAGTTATAGAGGAATTCATTCCATAGGATCATGACATGGTAGAACCTCAGAAACTAGCTGAGATACCTTCTCACAAGAGAATACCAGCTTGGGCACAAGAGCTTATTAGAGATGCAAAAAGAATTGGTGCCCCAGAGAAATATTTCATGGAAAGTAAGAAGTCGAAGTCCTATTCCAACTACGTGGCATGCTTGTGTGACATAATGGATGCAAAACCTTAAAGCTATGAAGAGGCTATAGAAAATAAAGTATGGGAAGATGACATGGCAGATGAATACCAGTCCATTGTGAATAATGATGTCTGGAATGTGGTTCCCAGACAAAAGGAAAAATATGTGGTGAGTTCGAAATGGATCTACAAGACAAAACACACATTTGATGGCAGTATTGAAAAATATAAGAAAATATTTGTGGCCCGAGGTTTCTCTCAAAAGGAAGGGATTGAATATCAAAAAAAAATTTCTCCTGTAGCAAGATATACCTCGACCAAGACTATACTTTCCTTGGCCTATATGATGAAATGGAAGCTACACTAGATGCATGTAAAGACAACCTTCTTGAATGGTGAGATAAAAGAGGAATTTTATGTGGAGCAACCACTTGGATTTGAGACACATGATAGGGAGACTCGTGTTTGCAGATTAAAGAAGGCCTTATATGGATTGAAGTAGGCACCCAGAGAATGGTATGGTAGGATTAAAAATTTTATGATGAGCTTGGTTTTTACCAAGAGAAATGTGTATCCTAACCTTTACTTTAAGGTTGAGGATGGTGAACCGGTGATTCTACTGTTGTCTGTAGATGACCGGTTTCTAACAGGTGCAGAAAAGTTGATCACTGAATGTAAGAGAAAATTAGTTGCAAAATTCGAGATGAAAGATTTAGGAATGTTGCACTACCTCTTGGGACTAGAATTTTTGCAAAGATCATATGGGATTTTCCTAAATGAAGGAAAGTATGTTGTGGAAATCTTGAAGAGGTTTGAAATCTTAAGTTGTTGCAGGATAAAACTTCAGAGATTGTGGATTCTACCATATATAGGAAGATAGTGGTCTCATTGATGTATTTAAAGAACAATACCAGAGATATTTTTTGTTGTGAACACCCTAAGTCATCATTTAGAGTATCCCAAACAAGTTCATTTGGATGAAACAAAACATATGTTGAGGTACCTTAAGGGTACCATGATTTTGGATTGTATGAATAATCAGATTCATATTGGGCCGATAGTATTCATTACTGGAAGAGCACTTTCAGATACTATTTCAGACTTGGCTCTAATATGGTCTCGTGGAGCAACAGATAACAGTCATGTGTGGCACTTAGTACAACTGAAGTTGAGTATGTGGCAACATGTGTAGTGAGTAGAGAAGCAGTATGGCTTCAGATTTTGTTGTCTAGGTTATTTGTCTCGGATTGGAGGTGACCTGCATTTGGTGTGACAACCAGATTTGCATAAAATTATCAGAGATCCTGGTTTTCCATGACAGGTCGAAGCATATTGAGATCAAATACTACTATATCAAGGATATGGTACAAAGGGGAGCAGTGAGGCTTCGGTTTGTGACTACCGAGGATCAAGTTGTGGATGTGTTCACCAAGTCGTTATCGAGGATGAAGTTCGAGTGCTTCAGGGACAAGCTTGGTGTGGTGCCTCTTCAAAGGGAGTGATAGGTGAAAATCATCCAACATGAAAAAGGGTTGGCATTGAGTATGGAAAAATATCATCCAGCATGAAAAAGGGTTGGCACTAATACATGAGTGCACATGATCAGGTATTGATGCATCACATGGAGTGGATGTCATGGGGACATCTTTACCATACTTTGGTTGTTTCGGATTCGCATACCCAAACTCCTTTTTTTGGTTCTTAAATTTTTGCTCGATTTTAATAGCATATCAATAAGCAACACCCAGTGATGAGATGTACAGAAAATTCATTTCAGTTTTGATGTATACGTGTAGATCCCCACAGTGTTTTAGAACCAGATGTTTCTCAGCATTTTTGATACCTAGATAGGTGCACAAGGTATGGAAGGTATTGGTGAAATCAAGCACTTCTTGGCCCCTCTCTTTTTGTAGTGTTTTCCATCTCATGTATTGGTCATCATAGTTTCCAACAAGGTAACATTGTTCCTTGACTTCATCGACAAAAAAAATCCCAGGTGGGATAGGCCCCATATATTCTAGACTCCTCTATGTAAATTTTCTCCCAGTAATTTTCCCACCAATTATTGACATGGGGGAAGTCCTTAAGGAGTGTGAAGGTGATATTTTCCTTGTTGGAGAAATTATGAACAGAGAAATAACCTTCTAGCAGATTTAACCATTTTTCTAGGGCATCTGCATCTATCTGTCCTTCAAATATATGAATATCAAAATTAACTTGTACCTAGAAATGCGAGGTGCCTCCAAAGTGGTCAATTGATGAAGACACATCGGTTTTTATCGGCAGGCATTGCAGGATGTGGGAAAATTTCTCCATCATTTCGTCCCTCTGTCGCATGAGATCTTGCTCAATCAACAGATTAATAGAATATTATGCTTCATTGTTTTTCTTTCCTTCCTCCATGGAGGGTTTCTTGGGTGTGTGAGAGTGATTTTACTCAAAAGAGACAAGCTCGAGACCCAACTTCCTATACTCGGACCTCGTTGAGGACATGCACTGAAAAATGCTCAAGAGCAACTTGCTCTGTTACCATTGATGTGGATTATTTTCGGCAAGAAACGAGAGCGGAGATATAATAAATAAATGTACAGAGATGTATCAGATATCCAATAATATAATAGAAATATATCATAGATATAAACACAGAGATACAATAATACACAATTTATATTAATGCGTGAAATGTATAGAACTGTAAAAATATAGAGTGAAATACTCGCTAGAATGTTGGCAACTTATCTCTAAGAAGAGATGTGACGACTAATCTCATTTGCAAGAAGATGATTCTTACAATGAGGCTCCAAAGGCCTTTTTAAAATAATTAAAATCCAAAACCCTAACCCCGAAATATGAAAATCCAAAAGGTTTGCAGGCCTTGATGGGGGTAGTTGATATGTCAATTTCCCGGGGATGTAACTTTTTCATACGATCTCTATTTGGGGCACTTGATACACCTTTGTAAAGGTATAACTGAGAAGAACGAATTTCAATTGGCCCAGGCCAATGATTTCAAAAATTTATTGGGTTGCAAATCACCAAAAAATGTCATTTAGGGACTCAAAACGACCCCTAACATTTGGGACCCAAAAAATTGTTGAAAAACTGCCAAGGTTGAAACTATTTTTCAATCTAGTGGAATACGTTGTTGGCCACTAATATCCACATGGATCAACAATTATTGGGGAAGTATCTTACAGAGTGTGGTAGCAATAGGTAGTCATTCACAGGCATGTTACTGACTTTGGCACCAAACAATTTAACCTTGCACAGGATCAATAGTGATGCAGGAGCATCGCCAACTCATCAAGTGAGCCAATGCGGAAGAGGAAGACAGCTGGACAAGACAGCACAAATTTTGAAAATTCTTTGAAATTGTTGCGCAAACCTTAAATGAGTCATTTAAGATGAGGTGCACTTGCATATTGTAAATGGATTGTGTTGTTTTTCTGTGTATTGATGTTATGCTCAATTGATGTTTGTTTCCTATCATACATTTGCTTTTATATGTTGTGTATGTGATTTCATGGTGGAATTGAAGTCTGAAAGGGTGAAGGAATGAGTTTCAATTGTTTCTCTAACTGAGCCAGAGGATTCCTACAAGGAGTGTAGTCGAATCATCTGCAATGAGTGCGTTGACAGAAGGGTTCACTCAGAGAGAGCTTTTGTCCTCATTCATCCCAGAAGTGCAGTTTGGCATAGTACCATGCAAGGAGTGCACAGGCCAGGTGAAGTTTGGGGTTGCTAACTTGAGCGATAACTGAGAGACTGCTGCTGCAGGTGTGCACAGAGTCGAGGACTTCATCACTTAGATGTGTTGAAGGGTTTCTGCAAGGAGTGCATGCAAGGAGACTTTTCTAAGGCTCAGAGTCATAACAAAGATCAGGAAGGATAGAGTATCCAAATTCTTCGAAGGATCGCATAGGGAAGATGTGTTTGAAGTGTTCGAGAAAACACTGCAAGTTTGCGCACAGGTAAACAAGTCTTTGTGAAGGAAGTACTTGATCCATTTCACAAAAATCATCCAAGGGAGGAACGGATGGTCAAAATTCCCCAAGGAGATTCCGCGAATCACTGTGAGCTATTGGATCTCGTGGAGGTGCAGGGAGGTTACATCTTAAGTGTAGCAGGGGTTCGAAGCTCAGGAGGGGCAGAGCCGTCAATCCGATTCACAAGGACTGTTGGATCTATACGAGGTATCGTGTATCGGGGATTCGCAAGTCAAAGCCCCAAACTATTGCAACGAGAATTGCGATATCACGATCCGCTATATCTCGATGAGCCCAGAACCGTTCATCAAGTTGGACGCATGTCAGAGGATTCGGGGATGTCAGATTTTAGGCATCGGGGATTTCAGAGGTAAGCTGCTCTTGTAATTTGAAATCGTGAAATGCGATATTCCGACGGGAGAGTTGTGTGGGGCTACAATAGGCTTAGTGGAGGACAGGTGGCATACCATATCAGGGATCGGGAAAAGGCAAGTCCCAAATCCGTTGACATCAAGATTCGTGATCCCGCGAATTCTGAAATCCCGATAGAAGCGACGGGAGTCGAGGAGACAGCTTGCATGTGCGTCGGAGTTTTGGCGTGTCGGGTATCGGAGGTTGGTAAGGCAAGTAGTTTTGTATCGTGAGTTGCGAAATCGCGATAGAAAATAATTCCCGACAGGGTTAAGAGAAGAGCCAATGTTGACCAAGTATCGGGTTTCATGGATTCGTAAACCAAAAGGTCGACTGCCGAACTCGCGAAGTCATGAGTTCCGATTTCCCGATAAGTAAAGGGAGGGAAGTCACGTGAGGAAATCTGTGGGTGTGGATTTTCCAATAGGGAAATAGAAGAACCTAGGAGTTCTTCGGGCCTAGGAGAAGGAGCTCCTGTGTGTGCGGGCGTGCCTGAGGGTGCGACTGCGTCAGAGTTGGTATCAGAGTTGGAATATCTCTTTTCTTTCTGTAGCTCAGAAGGAGTAAATTCACCATGCCACCGAGGAGAGAAAGACAGTCACCTGATCTAGAATATAGGGAAGTGAGGAGAAGAGGTAGGCAAGTAGCAAATCCAGAAATGGAGAGGCAAATACGTGATCTCCAAGCAAGACTTGAAGAAATGGAGACAACACAAAGACGCACAGCTAGTGCAGGTGATCTCAGTGATTCTGACAGTGAAATAGAGGCTGAACGAGAGGAGGAAGTTGTAGCCAAGGATGCGGCAAATGAGCGTCTAATTAAAGCTATTTCCAGGATGGGTGCAAAAGCGAAAATGGACATTCCAGTCTATGAGGGAAATCTGGATGCAGAAGAAATACTAGATTGGATTAGAGCTTTGGACACATACTTCGATTATGAATATGTCGAAGAAGACAAGAAAGTAAAGCATGTTGTCACGCGCTTGAAAGGACATGAAGCATTGTGGTGGGACGAGCTACAAGCAGACAGACGCTGCAAAGGAAAGCAGAAGATCAAGAATCGGGATCGAATGATCGCAAAGATGAAAGCGAAGTTCATCCCAAGAGATTACCAAATTACTCTATTCAGGAGGATGCGGAACCTGAGACAGAAGTTGATGACAATGAAAGAATACACTGAGGAATTCTATCGACTGAACATCAGGGCAGGTCATCGGGAGAGCAATGATGAGAAGGTTGCTAGATATCTGAATGGTTTGAGATACGACATTCAGGATTAATTAAGCATGGTTACCATCAAAACTATGGAGGACACTTATCAGATGGCTCTGAAAGCGGAAGAGAAGTTGAGCCGTAAGCAGAGTCAGAAGGGCCGAGGCAGAATCTAGCCCAGAGGCAAAGCGGTTGCCCAGGACAAATACCAGAAGCCCAAGGAGGAATGGAAGAAACCTCAGGGTAAAGTTGAGAGATGTGGAACCTCACAGCGAGGACCATATGTTGAACAAAGAGGGCAACATACAGAGCAGAGTGGAGGATATGCTGATGGAAATACTTTTCCTCGTACCAGAGGTAGAGGAAGAGGAAGAGGTGGAGTAATCACATGCTTCACTTGTGGGAAAAATGGGCACAAATCTTACGAGTGTCCCGAGAAAAAGAAAGACATTGGAGAAGCTCACATCACCGAAGCACAGAGGCGGGATGTTGAGGCTGAAGACGCTGAAGGCGGAAGATCGCTTATGATGCATAAAGTCCTTTTGACACTCGAGAAGGAGGTGGAAAGTTCAGTCCAAAGGACCAGACTTTTTAGAACAGCTTGCAAGACCAAGGACAGGGTATGCAAGGTCATTGTAGACAGTGGTATCATGGATAATCTCATATCTATGGAGATGGTAGAGAAGCTGGAGCTGGAGACGACTGATCATCCAAGCCCATTAAGAGTTTCATGGCTACAAAAAGGACACCAAGTAAGTGTTACTAAACAATGCTTGGTTGAATTCAAGAGAGGGGGATATAATGATAAGATTTTATGTGATGTTATTCCCATGGATGTTTGTCACTTATTGCTGGGTAGACCATGGCAATATGACATAAATGTGATTCATGATGGGAGAATGAACACATATACACTGGAGAAGAATGGGAGAACCCATATGTTACTTCCAATAAAGGATAAGGAGGTGAAGCTGGAAGTAAGCAACACAGTACTTCTCATGAGTGGGAAAGAGCTTCTTACAGAAGTTAAGAAGAAAGAAGATCCACAATTCTTTGTGGTCAGAAAGTCGAGGATTGTTCTGACTAGCACAAGAGTGGATGATCTACCAGATGAGATTCAGGAACTACTAGAAGAGTTCACTGACATCATAGTGGATGAATTACCTCGTTTGTTGCCACCGGTGAGGAGTGTGAGTCATCGTATTGATCTCATACCAAGAGCCAGTTTTCCGAACAAAGTCGTGTACATATTGATGCCGCAAGAAAATGGGGAGGTTAAGAGACAGGTCTAGGAGTTGTTGGAAAAAGGATTGGTCAGGGAGAGCTTGAGTCCATGTGTTGTTCCGACAGTACTCAGTCCAAAGAAGGATGGAGGATGGAGAATGTGTACTGACTCAAGGGCGATCAACAAGATAACCATCAGGTACAGGTTTCCATTGCCACGGATGGATGATCTGATGGATTTCCTGAGTGGGGCAAAGTACTTTTCAAATATTTATTTGAAAAGCAGATACCACCAAATTCGCATGAGGGAAGGCGATGAGTGGAAGACGGCCTTCAAAACTAACGAAGGACTGTATGAATGGCTAGTCATGCCGTTTGGCTTGATGAATGCACCAAGTACCTTTATGAGGTTAATGAATGAAGTCCTGAGGGAGTTCATCGAAAAATTTTTCATTGTGTATTTGGATGACATATTGATTTACAGTAAATCAATGGCAGAGCACTTGAAGCATTTGGCTACAGTGATGAAGAAGCTACAGCAAAAGAAGTTGTTGATTAATATGAAGAAGTCCTCATTCATGAAGACAGATCTCATTTACTTGGGGTTTGTTATTTCAGCGAATGAGTTGAGGATGGATCCAGATAAAGTAGAAGTGATTAAAAATTGGCCATCACAGAGAAACGTATTCGAAGTGAGAAGTTTTCATGGTTTGGCTAGTTTCTACCGGAAGTTCATCAGGAATTTCAGTGGGATTAGCGCAGTGATGATGGATACAGTGAAGAAGCGGCATAAGTCTTTTCATTGGACAACAGAGGTTGAGAAGAGCTTCAATCTGTTGAAGTGGAAGATCACAGAACAACCGGTTTTGGTGTTCCTTAATTTACAGAAGACATTTCAGGTGAAATGTGACGCAAACGGTTTTGCCATAGGAGCGGTCTTGAGTCAGGAAGACAGACCGATTGCATATTTCAGTGAGAAGCTCAATGAGGCAAAACTGAAATACTCCACGTATGATAAAGAATTTTATGCCATCATACAGACACTGAGGAAGTGGAGGCATTACTTGATCCCAAAAGAATTCGTATTGTACAGTGATAACCACGCATTACAGTTTGTGACTCAATAGGAGAAGTTAACTCAGAAACATGCAAAATGGGTAGAGTATATGCAAAATTTCACATTTGTGATTAAGCATATTTCAGCTACTGCTAAAAAAGTGGATGATGCTTTGAGAAGGAAGTGTTTGTTGTTGCAGTTGTTTCGAGTCAAAACATTGGGTTTTGAAAATATCAGGGACATGTACGCAGGAGATGAAGATTTTACAGAAGTGTATGAAGCAGCTAAGAATCCAGTTCTTAGAGATAGGAGTCCATGGATAGAATATATGATCTAGGAAGGATTGCTATTCAGAGGCAATCAATTGTGTATTTTGAAATGCTCCATGAGGGAGAACTTGTTAAAGGAGAAACACAGTGGTGGATTAGCAAGACATTTTGGCCATGAAAAAACATTTGCAAAGATGAATGAGTCATATTTTTGGTCGGGGATGCGAACATATGTCAAGAAATTCGTTGACGGATGTAGAATTTGCTAGCATTCGAAGGGGAGAAAGCAAAATGTAGGTTTTTATCAGCCATTGCCCATACCAGAGAGGTTGTGGGAGGCGATTAGCATGGATTTCATATTGGGATTGCCAAGGACGCAAAGAGAACATGATTCAGTCTTTGTGGTAGTCAACAGGTTTTCTAAAATGGAACACTTCATTCCATGCCAGAAGATCAACGATGTGACGCACATCGCAAATCTATTTTTCAAGGAGGTCATTCGACTTCATGGGTTGCTGAAAAGTATAGTTTCGGACAGAGACACAAAATTCATAGGGAATTTTTGGAGGACCCTATGGAGGAAGCTGGGAACTAACTTGATGTTTAGTTCTATGTATCATCCTCAGACGGATGGGCAGATGGAACTTGTGAACAGAAGTCTGGGAGACTTGCTGAGAAGCTTGGTGATGAAACACCACAGCAGTTGGGACAATGTATTACCACAAGCAGAGTTCGCATACAATGATTTAGTGAACAGGAGCACAGGCCAAAGTCCATTTCAGATCGTATATGGGATGCATCCAAGAGGAGTTTCTGAACTGAGGGATTTAGAACAGACTGCTACTAGCAGCGCTAGTGCATAAGAATTTGCTGAAGCGATGAAGGAACTTCACAGCAGGGTGAAGGAACGACTGCTGAAATCAAACCAGGAATACAAGCGCAGAGCAGATCACCATAGAAGACAACTTCAGTTTGAAGTTGGTGATCTGGTTCTGGCACATTTGAGAAAATAAAGGTTCCTGAGTGGAACATACAATAAGCTGAAGATGAAGAAAATCGGGCCATGCAAGGTCTTGAGAAAATCCGGGGAAAATGCTTATGAGATTGAGTTGCCGAATGGCATTAGAATATCTTCGATATTCAATGTTGCAGATTTATACCCATACAAGGCTGGAGAAGCAGAGGCTGGAGATGGGATGCCAGCGATCCAGTGGGTGAAACAATTTCTAGTTGCAGAAAATCCACAAATGGAATGCATACTGGACAAGAGAGTGAGTAAGAAGACCAGGAGGAAAGAATACTATGAGTATCTGGTCAAATGGAAGAATCATCCAGTGGAAGATGCCAGTTGGGAGAGCGAAGTAGTGATACAGAAACATGGACAGACCGTGTAGGAGCTCATGGATAGGAGCCCATGAAATTTTTCAATCCAAGGAGTATGATGCAGGAGCATCGCCAACTCATCAAGCGAGCCAGCGCAGAAGAGGAAGACAGCTGGACAAGCCAGGACAAATTTTGAAAATGCCTTGAAATTGTTGCGCAAACCTTAAATGAGTCATTTAAGATGAGGCACACTTGTATATTGTAAATGGACCTTGAGCGGATAGATCTTGTCCTTAGTAGATAGACATCATTTAAGATAGTTAATGCTGGTAGATAGGATTTTAATTCATAGATTAGACAGTTTTAGAAGCAGGAGGGAAAACGGATATAGAAACCCTCATTGTATCATTGTAACATTAGCC
>JASDQU010735883.1:9310-25179 GCA_032191745.1 Picea mariana | reverse complement strand
TTTCCCATATTGCCATTCATTTTGATTCTATTGTTTGTTGTTGTCTGATATTTCCTCTTGGGATTGATAGAAATTATTGAATCATTTCTAATATATTCATATATACATATACAATTTATTCTTGATCACTACCATTGGCATGCATTGAAAAAATTAAATTTAGTCATCGGTTCTTTATATTTGTGACTGGATGCATTCTGGATATTGAATATGTTTTGGAATTTCCTGTTGACTATCCTTTCATTTCTGCAAACCAATTTCTTTCTTACTTGACCACTGTTAATTGTTCATCTATTTAATATGTTAGAGTTGTATTTATTTCTTTATAATTATTGGTACCCAGCATACGAGTGGGATATAAACTAGGAAAATTCCTGAAGAAATGGATAATCCTTGCATTTACTGGTGTAAACTGCATTTTCTGAGAACAAAACATTTTTTACGGTGTTGTCAAATATTAGCATTGAGTATATTTTCCTTTTGCATTTCAATGGGTCGAATTGGTAGTTGTGTGGTTTCATTCTTGACGTTTGTTCTTGAATTCTGATATGGCTTTTGAGAAGGGTAAAATTGTGTTCAATTATGATTTCCATTTTCAAATTTCAATAGAAAAACGATAGGAGGCGTTACTTATTAAATTCAAGTCTACGAGTTATTGTTGGGTAAATTTCCTGTGTAATGTATAACTCGAATCCGAGTGAATCCCATGCTTAATTTTCACTCGCGTTTGGAATTTTGTAAATCTTTGCAAATACTACCCCATCCTTTGAATAACCCATAAATTTACTAGTTGAGCGTTTGATTCCTCTTCCTTTATCCTTGATTTTTCTTTTATAAATATTGATAGTGGTGTTCTATTGATTCACTGTAGGAGGTTGAAGTCTGGTAGTTAATATTATTAATTTTTCTGGCAAAGCAACCTGTACAATTTGAAGAGTGAATTTTTAAAATACCTTTGTATGATAGGATCTAATTCGAAAATGAATTAAGGCTACAAAATAACTTTACCTTCCTGAGTGTCATTGATTTGATTTATTTTCCTTTCTTAAAGCTTAACCATTCTGAAATCTATTTGTTGCCTGTAAATTTTAAATTTGAAATTATCAGAATTTAGTTATGTTTCGAAGTTCCGATCAAGTGTCAGATCATGTGCCACATTAGGTGTTTGTTTGCAGCTTAACATGTTTTTGACTTTTTATATCAATAAATTGATCTACATAGCTGACTAACCGGACTGATTTGTTTTTATTACTCTTCATGACGCATTTTTCGAAACAACAGTTGTAAGTTTTCTCTTTTTCCTATTATTATCATTCATGCTTCATTCATGATTGGAAGCATGAATATGAAGCGTGATTAATTTGTGACTGTGTTACCTTTTTGTTCTAAAATGTCGTCAAAAGAAAGTTGTTCATACAATTTATTAATGAAGTTGGTTCCTTGCCATGAAGAGTAATTCTCTTTGTTTCGATCCTTTCAACATCAAACATGCTTAGAGATTGATGGTTACACTAATCAAAGGACCCCCACATTTTGATTTTTGGTATGGTTTTGTTTGGTTCTTGGCTTTATATTTGTTTTGCTAAGTCATGGATTTTCAACTCACCCAAACCTTGTGATAGAACCCACGACACATGCACTCATTTTTCATTTTAATGTTTTGGTCCTAGACTCATACTAGATGCAAAGGTGGCGTTATGATGTGCAGGAAAACATCATTCCTGAGACTGCCCTTGGGATTTTCCAACCCTCTTCACATGTGTTTCAATAATCACCCATATAATCGTTATGAATTTATGATTATACACCATTCACTATTGGAATGTCACGAGCTCGGGTTATGGCTCTGGAATGTCTTTCCAAACCCTCTCTGTGTGCTGTGTATGATTCATTACCCTTTCATCCCTCATGGCTCCTATTGTGAGAGTTGAACCAAATGACCTTCAAACTCTGCTCTTATATGACGATGCCAGAGGAGATTTGGAGAGAAGTGGCTGGCTTGTTTTCATTAGGAAGTTTCAGGGTTTCAATTTATAGGTTGCCCAAGAATTCACATTCTCCTTTGATGGTTGTAGAGTGAAAGTTGGTGATGTGCAACTAGAGGTTACTGAGGAGTTTCGAAGTCAAGCCACAGGGTTACCAGCAAGCGGTCAAAGGTGGTTTAAAAATGAAAAAGTGGAAGAAGGTCCTTGGACCCTGTTGTTTACATCTCGGAAAATAACAAGCTGTGATAAAGGTATGCCCATTTCCTTCCTAAAAACTTGATGGCACAATTTGCTCGTTGTGGTTAAGCAATTTTTTACCAGTGAGGGACGTTTCAGGCTTGTATTTTTGTACCATTTGCGTCTACTTATGATTTTTATGGGTTTCCCTTTGAATATGTCGTATTACTTACTGAGTCTTTATAAAATGGGTAAAAGATACAAGAAACAACGGTTAGACTCTAGCCTTTTTCATCACGACCTAGTTAAAATCCTACTCATACATCAATTAGAGTCACAGAATGACAACTGGGATTCATTCCTAACCCAAAATGGCTATGGTAACCCTGATATGTGGGAGGTAGATAAACTCGTAGTTGAGGAAACCCTTGTCCACCCGATGTCATACCTCTCACCTCCCCAGACCTGTGTCTCTTCCCCTAACAATGAACCCTTGATCGATCCAAAGGTCATTGAAAAGGCCTGTCAACAGATTACACATCCAAACGACTGTGTTAAAAATGTAAAGAAACCTATAGGAAAGATATCTAAGGGAAATTTTGATATCAATTTTAAAAACAAAAGAGCTAGCAGGCTAATTTCTAGGAGACTTCGTAACAAGTCGAGTTCTCATCTGAGTTTAATCAGTATGATCGAAGTTCACAAAATCTCAGACTCTGAAATCGAGAGGTTCCTCGCTGCAGAAGACTTCCAGTCATTCGAGCCACACTTTGATCGGCCCTACAATTTTGTTGAAAATTTACCTCCCTGTCTTAAAAATAATCCATAGTTTCCTGGTGTCAAATTAATTAATGAATCCACTATCAGTTTGGAGGGTTCTCTGGTTCACAACCAAGTTTGTTCCCATGCAACCGTTGCACATTCAAATTGTGAAGTCTGTCTATCATGGATTGATAGATATTATACTAGTATCCCTATCCTACAGTCACGGGTTAAGGCTTTAAAGGATCATATTGATGTTTTAACGAGCAAAAACCAGAGACTCAAATGTGTTATTCAAGACAAAGAAAAGCATATAAAGACAACAAACAACGTAGTATTTAAAAGCGTGAAGGCTGCGATAGCCATTGTGAATTCCAAGGTTACCTGATATGATTTGATTTCATTAGTTGGAGGTATGATTCTTTATTTTAAAATAGGATTATATTGTTAAAATTAGGTTGTTTTATTTGGATTTCATTTACTATAACTAGCTACATAATTGCAAGATTCTATAGTCAATTATGTTAATTCGAATTGTGTAAAGTAGTGGTTGAAAATGTATCTAGAATCTTCCTATTTTCCTTTTCTTTCAGGATATTCAGTAACCCATATCCGAGGCATCCTTGAGACCTTATAATCATGCATTTTGTATGAACAGAAATGAACTATTATTAGTTTTGGAAGATTTAGTAGAATCAGGGTGGTTGCATCCCCCTTTATTTTTGAAATAAATGTTTGATCTCGGGAATAGAAATAGTTATCTTTCCTGAGGCCTTTATAAACCTATCATTTTGTAAACAGAGGCATCTTAGCTTGGAGATGAAGTATGGACAATTACACACAGACTTGAATGGAACTGAATGCATATTACAGCTTCAGCTTTTGTGTATGATGTCTTAGTTTAAGTTTTGTTTATCTTGATGTGATAATAGATGGTGATAGCTTGTTGTCCTAATGATTTATTGTGAGTTGAGATAATTCATTTTCACATGCTGTCCATATGTCATGTTTCAGATACAATATAGGGTGATCATCGATTCAATTCAAAATATGAGATTTATCTCTAATTTTTTGTTGAATGTTCAAATACAAGTTCTTACAAGAAGATTTATCTCATTGTAGTTTCTTGTAAATCATAAGATCACTGTGACTGTCTCCATTATACGTTCTGTTATCTAAACTCAGTTTCCAACATATTGTTTCGCATTTATTCAGAGCAATCTTAAGATTCGTTGCAGGTTTACTTCTCGGATAAGGTGGTTGGATATTCTCTATTGTACAGACATTGGATGCATTAATAGGTTAGTTTGTTCTTTTATTTCATTTGCTTGATTATTATAGAAGTTTTTATATATAGTATAATTTTCACTATCTATATCTTTTTGTTTAATTAAGTAGTTTAATATTTGATTTTATGAATGCATACAAACAAGAAAACAAACCAAAAAACAAATAGTGTTTTCACTTTCTTTATTATTGTCATTAAAAGAACCAGTTTAAATTCGATTTTTATGAGTTTAGATTAAAACTCGTGATTTATACATATTGTATATATGATAAAAAGAACTATTATATAAATATTATTTAGATAAATGTATATATATATTTAGATGTACATATATATTTCAGTGATTATCATTTAGTAAGTTATTGTATTTATTTTAGTTATTTTTCACTTTCTTTAGGACTTTAGATTGGCCAACGGAGCCATTAAACCCGCCATAGTGAATTAATCCAAACGACTTCGGTTAATTAGACAACCCTAGACCGGATTCACTCTTCCAGTTGATGAACGATCGATTTCGCCCATCAACAAATGGTGCTAGAAGGAGGGCCTGAATACTATTAATGGCACGAGGAGTTCGCAAGACTCCTCCCCCACCTACCCGCTCACCTATAGTAACAAGAATTCATTCTGATGACAACATTGTCCCTCAAACAACAACCACATCAAACGATAATCCACGGATCACCGTTGAACTAGTAACTCCAAACCCCCCAGGGGATGACGTACAAGAAATTGTTCATCAATCCCTCATAAGAATGCACAGTGCCTTGGTCCGTATCATACAACCAGGTTGACCTTTGAACCAACCATTAGACTTCTCTAATATTAGGTAGCAACTTGAAGGTACTGATCTTACCCTAAACCCTACGGATCCAGATCACATCCTCACTACTGCAGCAGGAGGATCTGGTATTCCACCATCACCACCCCCTTCATCTCCTTCTTCTTCTGGAGAAGAATCATCAGACGAAGGTAGTTCCTCATCTCAGACTTTGACTCCACCCACACCTATGGCCAATCCAAACAATCCTTCTAGGCCTTGGCTCGATCAAGATGGAATGGCCATACCTGGTCCCTAGCATCCTTTTCCTAAACATCCGGAGAAATGGCTCCCTAAATTTTCCCTAGATTCCAAGCAAATTGATGAGGATCATATAAAACAATTCATGCTATCCATTAGGCTCCGTAGTGTTGAACACGAAGACGTAGTATGTAGACTTTTTCCCTATAACTTTGAATGCAATGCCTCTACCTGGTACTTTTCCCAACAACCCCACACCATTGTGTCATGGGATAGATTCGAGTCCTGTTTTCTTGAGAAATTCGGAGACGACAAATCTCTTGAAGTCCTGGTCATGGAACTCTCTAGATTAAAGATGAACCCCAAACAAAAGATAAAAGACTTTAATCAAAGGTTTCTAACATTAAAGAATCGAATCCCCATGGACTCGATGCCTGTCGAAAATCTTATCGCCGCATATTACACAAAAGCCTTACACCAAAACATAGCCATTTGGGTAAAAAGGTCCAAGAAATCCACATTGTTAGAATCCTTCGAAGAGGCGAGTCAAATCGAGAAAGATATTCTTAACCTAAAAGACAATATCTGTAACGAGGCAAAGACTACATCCTCCAAGAAGAAAATCGAAATTCTTCCTAGACCTCCCCAAAACAAAACTCAATCAGATAGTTCGGATCTAGAAATCTTATAGAAGGTCGTTCAAAAGTTGTCTAATTAGGTTATAGATTTGAGAATATCGGCTGAAGAAGTTTCTTCAAGCAAAGGGCCTTACAAACCCCCTTTTAGAAAGCCTTTTCCCACAAACCGGCCTAACTCAAATTCTAAAGGCCTAAATCTAGAAAGCTTACAGTTTGCTATTCAGACGATTCTAGAGGCACATGATAACTTGATTCCTCCCGAGAATCTTGAAGACGTGGCTAAACAAGAGATAGTGGAAGAGGACGAATCCTATCCCAACATTTTCGGGCATTTTTCGGATAGCATTTTTCAAGCTAATTTCGAAATAGTGCATCCTTACAATACTAGGAGCAAGATAGCAAATAAATCTTCTTCTGAAATCGGAACTAATGCACCTAAAAAATAGTCTAAATCAATTGAAACTAAACAGAATTCAATAGCCCCAAGTTTAGAGTATGATTTGATTGAGGATCTCAAAAAACTTAGAGCTAACATTTCTGTTTATGAATTATTAAAATTCCCATTTCTTCTGCAAAAGATGTTGCAGAATATTGCAGAAAACAACAAAAACAACAATCCGAACAACAACAAAGTTGCTGAAAATAGCCCCAAAACACCTCAAAAGGTCTCCATCAAAACGACGCCAGAGTCTTTTGATAAAAAAAGACCTTGTTGTAAAAAGTGTAACAAATGTAGATAAACTAGTTTCAGGGGATGCGACTAAAAAACAACAAACTTTTGTTGTTAATACTTGTAGAAATGTCCCACTCTTTTTGTTGACTTTTGAAATTTTCAATAGGAATGTACATAACTATATGGTAGATTCAGGTGCATCGTCAAACATAATGCCTTGGTCTGTCTGTCAAAAAATTAATACCGAAGTTCAACCTTCCAGCCTGAAAATTATTCAGCTTGATCGAACTAGTGTTAAAGTAATATGTGAATTAAAAAATGTGCTTATCAAATTATCATCTAATCCTAAAGTCCATCAAGTTATTGATATTATTTTCGTTGATATCCTCAAAGTATATGGCTTGTTTTTAAGTAGAGATTGGTTCGAACAACTACATGGTTATTTTGCAATGGATTGGTCTCACTTGTGGCTTCCCGAGAATGGAAAGCCTAACAGAATCAAGGTAAATCGTGAGCATTATCTTAAGTTCATAGTAATCGATTTAAATGATCCTAATGAACCATTCACTTCTTTCACCAATTCACCTGAAATACAGGGGATGGACACCTTTTTTGGCAATTTCATGGCTGAAACTTCTACCATTACTGACCTGGAAAAACAATCCAAAATTATGACATGCACACAGTCAACAACCTTCTCTCAGTGGTCACATGCACCTGAAGAAAATCAAATTTGGNGCAAGGTATCATAAAAGAACTAGATTTGAGGATCCATAATTTGACTGTCTTTGGTGATTCATAAATTGTGGTTAGACAGGTAAAAACTTCTATCCATTATTTATCTCCACACCTGAAAAGCTATCAGACTGAGGTATGGAATTTAATAAACAAATTTTCTGCGTTTAACATTAATTCTATTCCAAGATTGAATAATTATGAGGCTGATTTGTTAACTAATGTCGCCTCAAAACTTTTTCCTATAGAAGGCCTATCTCTGAATGCATTTTCCATCAAGTTGTTGTTCAGACCATCCATCTCGGAAAACATCACAAATTGGAGAGTCTTCGATGAAGATCAATAGATCATCAATTTTCTACACATGGAAGAGACTTTCCAAGGCACAGTTATCGACAAAGGTACCCATGACGAAAACCTTCATGATTTTACGGTAATACCAGATCCAAGATCCCCAGAGTCTACATCAGATATGGTAAACTCTATCCCAAAATCTATGGTTAGATTAGAAAAATTTTATGATCTTCATGATAAATTCAGAAAATCAGTGAATTGTAAAATGAATAGTTCTTCCTTGACACATGAAAAAGTAAATTTAGGAACTAAAGATAACCCACAGTGCATCAATTTGGGGTTGGGATGTTCTGAGCAAGAAAAGATAGCATTTATTAAGTTGTTTAAGGAATTTAAAGATGTCTTTGCTTGGACATATGACGACCTAAAGACTTTTGATCCTAACATCATACAACACATTATATTTCCATGAAACCCCAGACCCAACCTTTTCAATAGAAGTTAAGAAAGATGCACCCAAAAATTGAACCAACAGTCAAGAAATAATTAAACAAACTCTTGAATGATAAAATAATCTTCCCAGTAAGACATACACAGTGGGTCTCTAATCTTGTCCCTGTAAGGAAGAAGAGTGGTGAAATCCGACTATCTGTCGATTTCCAAAATTTAAACCGAGTGTCTGATAAAGACAACTACCTTGTTCCTCCCATGGCGAAAATCCTTCAACAAGTATCTAGTTCTGAAAGATTATCATTGTTGGATGGTTTTGCAGGGTATAACCAAGTCCTTATGTCTCCCCCAGACCAGCTCAAAACCACTTTTCGTACTCCATGGAGTACCTACACTTATAGGAAGATGCCCTTTGGGCTCATAAATGTCGGTGCCACCTTTCAGAGAGAGATGGATATCATTTTCCATGGCTTAATCAATCAATCTATAGTAGTTTATCTAGATGATGTCACTGTCTTCTCAAAGAATAAAGGATATCATCTAGCTCATCTTAGATCTATTCTACAGCGATGTCGTAAGTACGATATTTCTTTAAATCCTAAAAAATCTATCTTTGCAGTAGAACAAGGTAAACTCCTCGGATTCATTGTATCAAATTAAGGGATGATTATTGACCCTGAAAGGACCCAAGTCATTTCAAAACTGCCCCCCTCCCTCTTCCAAAAAGTCCATGCAATCTTTCTTAGGTCAGATAAACTTTGTTAGGAGGTTCATCCCCAGCTTTTCAGAAATGGTCAGACCATTACAAAATTTAATTAAAAAGGATGTACAATACCATTGGGGACCTTTAGAAAGTCAGGCTTTTGACTCAATAAAAAAGACTATAGTAGACACTCCTTCTCTAATGAGCCCTGATTTTTCGCGAGACTTCACTCTCTACACGTTTTCCTCTAGTCGGTCTTATGTTGTTGTCCTAACCCAAAAGAATGCTGAAAACAATGAAGTCCCAATTGCCTTTATGAGATCAACCTTTAAGGGATCAGAACTTAATTACCCAGCAGTAGATGAGCAAGCTTATGCTATTTTTAAAGTGGTAAAACACTTTCGATCTTATCTACTGAAATCTAGGACGAAAATCATTGTCCCTTACCCTGTTGTCAGAAATTTGTTAGTGAAAAAAGAATTGGGTGAAAAAAAATAAAACTGGGTCACATCCTTACAAGAATACAACATAGAAATTACCCCAACACAAATTGTTAGAGGCCAAGGTTTATGTAAATTGGTTGTTGATTCATCTCTAGGACAACAAAATGAAATTGATATGTTAATTCAAGATCAGCACAATCAAAATCAAATCTGTTGTGCACAAAACCTTACTAGTTCTTGGTATGACGACATAAAGTTTTATCTTATACATGGATCAAATCCCTATCATCTTGATCCAAAAAAGAGGAGAGCATTGAGATTAAAATCTTCTACTTTTCAGCTGGTAAACGGTATTTTGTTTCGCCAAAATTTCAATGGAATACTTATACGCTGTCTAGAAAAAGATGAAGAAGAAAAATTCTTATTGGAATTACATGCAGGGGAAGCTGGTGGGCATTTCGGTGGAGACACCACTACCCACAAAGTATTAAGAGAAGGTTATTACTAGCCTACTCTTTTCAAGGAAGCCCATGCCTTATGCTGCAAATGTGTAATCTGTCAAAAGGCATCTGGATGAGTACATAAGTCAGCATTCCCACTGCAACCAGTTTTGGTAGACTCCCCTTTTCAGCAATGGGGCCTTGATATTATAGGCCCAATTAACCCTACATCCTTGTAGCAGCATAAATACATCATAAAAGCCACAGATTATTTCACCAGATGGTTCAAGGATACACCATTAAAAGTCGTAAACACCAACCAGGTAATATCCTTCTTGAATTCAAATATTATCACTCGTTTCGGTATTCCTGAATGCCTAGTATTTGATAATGCTTCATATTTTTCATCTCTCGAAATGAGTGATTTCGCTTTAGAAAAAGGAATAAAAAAAAAATACTCTGCCAGTTATTACCCCCAAGGAAATGGTTTGGTGGAATCAACTAATAAAAACCTGATCAAAATCACCAAGAGGACGGTCTCCGAAAACCACAAAAACTAGCATAATGCACTATTTAATGCAATATGGGCTGATAGGGTAACTCCTAAAACTGTTGTTGGTTAATCCCCCTTTTTTCTTGTTTACAACAGGGAAGCGATTCTTTCACCACATGTCCTTCTTCCATCTCTGCAGTTATCATAGAAGGTGCAAGAAGAATACTGTCCTCCCTTGGAAAGTCGGATTAATGCTTTGCTGAAGTTAGAAGAAGTGAGGGCTCAAGAAAAATGAAAATTGGATCAACATCAACTCATTGTCAAAAACTGGTTTGATTCCAATTTTGCCTCGAACAAAAATTTTGAGGTAGGTGATCTTGTCCTTAAATGGGACAAACCTCATGAGGGGAAAGGAAAGCATACTAAGTTTCAAAACCTATGGCTGGGACCATTTTTAATTGCTGAAAAACTAGGGCCCAGTTCTTTTGGCCTCCATAATTTAGAGGGACAACTAGACACCTTTCTGGTGAATGGCCAAGCTCTCAAAAGGTATTTTACCTGACGACTCTCCGATACAACTTCTGTACATATTTTTTCGTTTGGATTTATTTTCTTTCCAATTTTCTTTGTTGTTTTGTTTTGTTTTCATTTTAGTACATCAGTCCTTTTGATTCAAACACCCATGTATTACAGTCTAGCTCAGACAAAGAGAAACAAAATGATTCATCTCGAAAACGGTTGTCAAAGGCTATCGGAACATGCTTGCTAGCAACGAAGCGATGTCAGCTAAAAGAAAATTCTCAGGTATAAACTTTGTGTTGGCCATAAGCATCCTTCATTCTCATTTGAAATTCCATGGGTAGGATACAGATGTTAGAGTGGGTTAATTGACATCCCTGTCGAGGTTATGGACGCCTGATGGCAGCAGTGGCCCTGTCAACAATATTGGAGATTTTAACTTAACATCGTGGCTTTCTTTTGTTAAGTTTGTCACCAATTTTCATTATTTTAAACGAAAGGTATCTGAAAATGGGCTGTGTCTGGTTCTTTTTAAAGATGTTCAAATAATCTTGCAGTTGTTCTTCGATTTGAAGTTTTTCATAATTCTCTAACCTGAACTAGTTCGTATTGCAAAGATAACTGCTTCTCCTAGTATGTCACCATTGTTGGCAGCTTAACATGTTTTTGACTTTTTATATCAATAAATTGATCTACATAGCTGCCTAACCGGAGTCATTTGTTTTTATTACTCTTCATGACGCATTTTTTGAAACAACAGTTGTAAGTTGTCGCTTTTTCCTATTATTATCATTCATGCTTCGTTCATGACTGGAATCATGAATACGAAGCATGAATAATTTGCGATTGTGTTACCTTTCTGTTCTAAAATGTCGTCAAAATAAAGTTGTTCATACAATTTATTAATGAAGTTGGTTCCTTGCCATGAAGAGTAATTCTCATTGTTTCGATCCTTTCAACATCAAACATGCTTAGAGATTGATGGTTACATTAATCAAAGGACCCACACATTTTGATTTTTGGTATGGTTTTGTTTGGTTCTTGGCTTTGTATTTCTTTTGCTAAGTCATGGATTTTCAACTCACCCAAACCTTGTGATAGAACCCATGACACACGCACTGATTTTTCATTTTAATGTTTTGGTCCTAGACTCATACTAGATGTAAAGGTGGCATTACATCATTCTTGACACTGCCCTTGGTCTTTTCCAACCTTCTTTACATGTGTTTCAATAATCACCCATCTAATTGTTATGAATTTATGATTATACACCATTCACTTTTGGAATGTCACATGCTCAGGTTATGGCTCTGGACTGTCTTTACAAACCCTCTCTACGTGTTGTGTCTGATTCATTACCCTTTCATCCATCATGGCTCCTATTGTGAGAGTTGAACCAAATGGCCTTCAAACTTTTCTATTATATGACGATGCTAGAGGAGATTTGGAGAGAAGTGGCTGGCTCGTTTTCATTAGGAAGTTTCAGGGTTTCAATTTACAGGTTGCCCAAGAATTCACATTCTCCTTTGATGGTTATAGAGTGAATGTTGGTGATGTGCAACTGGAGGTTACCAAGGAGTTCCTGAGTCAAGCCACAGGGTTACCAGCAAGCGGTCAAAGGTGGTTTAAAAATGAAAAAGTGGAAGAAGTTCCTTGGACCCTGCTGTTTACATCTCAGAAAATAACAAGCTGTGATAAAGGTATGCCCATTTCCTTCCTAAAAACTCGGTGGCATGATTTGCTCGCTATGGTTAAGCAATTTGTTACCTGTGAGGGATGTTTCGGTCTTGTATTTTTGTACCATTTGCATCTGCTTATGATTTTTATGGGTTTCCCTTTGAATATGTCATATTACTTATTGAGGAGTCTTTATAAAATGGGTAAAAGATACAAGAAACAACTGTCAGACTCTAGCCTTTTTCATCACGGCCTAGTTAAAATCCTGCCCATACATCAATTAGAGTCACAGAATAACAACTGGGATTCGTTCCTAACCCAAAATGGATATGGTAACCCAGATATGGGGGAGGTAGATAAACGTGTAGTTGAGGAAACCCTTGTCCACCCGACGAAATACCTCTCACCTCCCCAGACCTGTGTCTCTCCCCCTAACATCGAACCCTTGATCAATCCAAAGGTCATTGAAAAGGCATGTCAGCAGATTACACATCCAAACGACTATGTTAAAAATGTAAAGAAACCTACATGAAAGATATCTAAGGGAAATATTGATATCAATTTTAAAAACAAAAGAGTTGGCAGGCTAATTTCTAGGAGACTTCGTAACAAGTCGAGTTCTCATCTGAGTTAAATCAGTATGATCGAAGTTCACGAAAGATCAAACTTTGAAATTGAGAGGTTCCTTGTTGCAGAAGACTTTCAGTCATTTGAGCCACATCTTTATTGACCCTACAATTTTGTTGAAAATTTACCTCCCTATCTTAAAAATAATCCAGAGTTTCCTGGTGTCAAATTAATTAATGAATCCATTGTTGGTTTGGAGGGTGCTCCGGTTCACAACCAAGTTTGTTCCCATGCAACCGTTTCATAGTCAAATTGTGAAGTCTTTCTATCATGGATTGATAGATATTATACTGATATCCCTATCCTACAGTCATGGGTTAAGGCTTTAAAGGATCAGATTGATGTTTTAACGAGCGAAAACGAGAGACTCGAATCTGTTATTCAAGGCAAAGAAAAGCGTATAAAGACAACAGGCAATGTAGTATTTAAAAACGTGGAGGCTGCAATAGCCATTGTGAATTCCAAGGTTACCTGATATGATTTGATTTCATTAGTTGGAGGTATGATTCTTTATTTTAAAATAGGATTATATTGTTAAAATTAGGTTGTTTTATTTGGATTTCATTTACTATAATAACTAGCTACATAATCGCAAGATTCTGTAGCCAGTTATGTTAATTCGAATTGTGTAAAGTAGTGGTTGAAAATGTATCTAAAATCTTCCTATTTTCCTTTTCTTTCAGGATATTCAGCAACCCATATCTGAGGCATCCTTGAGACCTTACAGTCATGCATTTTGTATGAACAGAAATGAACTGTTATTAGTTTTTGAATATTTAGTAGAATTAGGGTGGTTGCATCCCCCTTTATTTTTGAAATAAATATTTGATATCAGGAATAGAAACAATTATCTTTCCCGAGGCCTTTATAAACCTATCATTTTGTAACCAGAGGCATCTTAGCCTGGGGATGAAGTATGGACAATTACACACAAACTTGAATGGAATAGAATGCATATTACAACTTTAGCTTTTGTGTATGATGTCTTAGTTTAAGTTCCGTTTATCTCGATGTGATAATAGATGGTGATAGCTTGTTGTCTTCATGATTTATTGTGAGTTGAGCTAATTCATTTTCACATGCTGTCCATATGTCATGTTTCAGATACAATTTAGGGTGATCATCGATTCAATTCAAAATATTAGATTTATCTCTAATTTTTTGTTGAATGTTTAAATACAAGTTCTTACAAGAAGATTTATCTCATTGTAGTTACTTGTAAATCATAAGATCACTGTGACTGTCTCCATTATACATTCTGTTATCAAAACTCAGTTTCCAGCATATTGTTTCGCATTTATTCGGAGCAATCTTAAGATTAGTTGCAGGTTTACTTCTCGGATAAGGTGGTTGGATATTCTCTATTGTACAGACGTTGGATGCATTAATAGGTTAGTCTATTCTTTTATTTCATTTGCTTGCTTATTATAGAAGTTTTTATATATAGTATAATTTTCACTATCTATATCTTTCTGTTTAATTAAGTAGTCTAATATTTGATTTTATGAATGCATACAAACAAGAAAACAAACCAAAAAACAAATAGTGTTTTCACTTTCTTTATTACTATCATTAAAAGAACCAGTTTACATTCGATTTTTATGAGTTTCGATTAAAACTCGTGATTTATACATATTGTATATATGATAAATATAACTATTATATAAATATTATTTAGATAATATATATATATATATATATACATATATATTTCAATGATTATTATTTAGTAAGTTATTGTATTTCTTTTATTTCTTTTTCGCTTTCTTTAGGACTTTAGATTGCCCAACGGAGCCATTAAACCCGTCAGAGTGAATTAATACAAACTTCTTGGGTTAATTAGACAACCCTGGACCGGATTCACTCTTCCAGTTGACGAGCAGTCGATTTCTCCCGTCAATAGTGTCTGATCTAGGTTCAAATTAGGTTCTATATGGAAATGTCTCTCTTTTAAAATAACATGTTAATTTACCTGTGCGTGTTTGGTTTACCCATTTCTAGTTAGTTGTTATTGGTAATGATTTTTCCTCGTTTCTAAAAAAGTGGTAACATTCACAGAGCTAACTGTGAGAGGGGTGAATTGTGATTGTATTGATTGGATTGGCCTACAAACGTTCACTCATCCCTGCATCAAATTTATTGTCCCTTCCTCTAAGGCTATACAATTCATAAAATTGATTTTTGTTGCACGTAGAATTAAATTTAAATTATCATAAATTAGTGTCGGATCTAGGACTGAATTAAGTGTCAGATTATATGCCATATTAAGGTCTGGATTGAGTGTCAGAATAAGGTCTTGAACGTGTTATAGATAGTGTTATGTTTTTTCTACTGTCCTTATTTACAAATTAAAAGCCATTATGTCCATCGGTTTCGCTACCATATCAATGGCAATCTCACATTTATTTTTACAGTCTAATTTTTATCCTTGGTTCAATGATGGGTAGTTTCGCAAAGATTAACTTCATTGATGCATGTTGCTACTATAATTCTAGAACTAAGAATTTGTGGTAAATGCTTCCTTATTATAAACCATGATTTTTGAAGGGGACAGGTTAACTGCCCTTTTATTTTGCAACTCATTTCCCTTGATTTCATTTTCACTGTCTTTAAAATTGAATTTTTTTTATCAGATTTTTTTTTGTATCAAGTGTCATATCAGGTGTCGAAATGGGCACTAGATCAAGGGTCGGATTAGATTTCTAGAACTCTGTTGGTTGAGAGATTTTCATGTTAGCCTTCTCACTTAGGTCTGGTTCCTTAGTGGACATGTTGGTTACTCTTAAATGAAGTTTTGAAGTGTTTGACTTTCTTTTAATCTCCTTATAAATACAAGATATGTAATCTAGTGTGTGAAACCTGTGTAGTTTTGAAATATAAGAGAAATTCTTTAGTTCCTTTAAATGAATATCTAAAATATGGCTAGAATATATATATATATATA
>JASDQU010735882.1:341290-356458 GCA_032191745.1 Picea mariana | reverse complement strand
TCTTTAGATTATCCATAAAAAGAATTGTTGCATGCAAGTTGTGAAGTGGTCCAATGGGATTCCACAGATTACAAACTAAGGCCTAAAATTCAGGATCCTTTAGCCATCCTTCGAAGAATTTGAAGGGGTTGGGTGTGCTTCAGGCCCTTCCACTTAATTCCAAAACAATCGGGTTGTGATCTGATTCTCCACCACTAGTGACCCATTAACGGGCAAGTCCTAAGGATTCCACCAGATCCTCCATCATTAGGAAGAGATCCAAGTGTTTTGAAACTCTAGCATCACCTATCCTCAAATTCCTCCAAGTTGGTTGTAGTTTAACCGGAAACAGATCCAGCAAGCCAAAAGTATCAATATGTTGCATGAAATAGTCATTCAAGGGGTCTAGAGTCGAACAGGGGCCCCAGACCTCCGCCGCTCCCAAGGAAAAATTTAGGTCCCCACCCACAATAACCCCTGACTGAGAAATCCAAGGGCACAAGGCCAGAGAATCCCAGTATTATTTTCACTCAGCATAGTGACCGTAAATATTAATGAGCACCAAGGCACACCCTAGATCCTTAGAGAATAAAATGAGACCAATCCCTGAGTCAAAGTCCCAAACACTATCACATATGTCGCTCTTGAGTCTCCATCCTATGGCAAGATCCCCAGAGCGTCCTTTTGCATCAACTGCCACAAACGACCAACTAGGAAGAAGTGCTTCCAAAGAACGTACCACTAAATCACTGACTCCCATGGTTTCTTGGAGAAATATTACATCTGGGTTGTTAAGAGAAACAAGTCTTTTCAAAGACGATTTTTTAGTCGAGCTCGCCAAACCCCTGCAGTTGAAGGAGAGAATTTTCATGAGGTAACCAACTATTTTGGTTTATTTTCTCTAAGCACTCATTTAATCGAGGCTTTCCTGTCCGAAGCCACATCAAGTTTGGCTCGGTCTTGAGCCAGTAGAAAGTGTGAGCGTCTGCCCCGCCCCCGTGAAGAAGACAAAGCCCAAGGAAGAGACCCCAAGATAGACCCAAGTGGATCTTTCGAATCGCATCTGCTCGAAGTCTCATAGAAAATATCCCTATTGTGAAGTGTATAACAGATCCTGGACCCCTCAGGAGACTGGGAACTGGAGGATGACTGAAAAGCAGAAAGAGAGGGAGTCCCACCAAGAGATCTAGGAGGGAAGGGTAGGGGAGAATCAATCTCCAAAGGTAAGGATACAGAGGCAGAAGAACAACCCCCAAAACAAACAGTCACAGGGGTCATCGATATTAAGGGGTCCCTGAACAAACAAAAAACACTTGGCACTAGACCCGAAGTAACCACAAGTGTGCTAATCGGAGGAGGAAATTGAGCCCCAGGGGGGAGAGGGAGAAAAAGGCCGACACAGGCCATGGGATCAAGAAGGGAGAAGGAATACCCAATAAAGGAGGGAATTCTATTCCCAACGTGCCTGAATGAAGAGCCAAATCAAAAACAGAAGAAGCAGCCATAGGCAAAGAGAATTATTGCTTACCCACACCAAAAGAGATCTTAGACAAGCCTGTAGAAAATATTTATGACCCTTTGTGAGTTTCGGGTCTCTGTCCATCGAAGAAGGACCTGCGGGGGAAGACAGTTGTCGCCAGTTGGCCCTACCAGAATCCCCAGCCTGAGAGATCCTCACCTGTGTGCCTCTAGTGACCCCATGTTCCATAGCCACTTTGTCCAACCCATTGCCTATTTCAACATCCAAAGTGCCCCTAAACTTACCCTTAAAGGGAAGTTTGCAGTCCACCACTCCATGCCCATAAGCATGGAATCTGTGGCATCTGAAGGGGATACCTTCATAGTCCAGAGGCTGAAGAAAATTACCAAAGGTCGTCTTAATTTTCATCTCCTTTAAAATACCCAGCCAAAGTTCCAGCTGCACCAAGATCTTGGCAACTGACATAAGCCCCGTATCTTCAAAAGACTAATCAGCCTCCAAGAAATCTTTGAGTCTATTACCAATGGCTGAGAAGCGTACAGAGTTCCAATAATGCATAGGAAGGCTCGGTGATCGGACCCAAACTAGAACCACATCAACTCTTTCCCTTTTGCATCAAATATTGGGGTCTAGCGCTTGAGAACAAAAGGGGTGCCAGCCATTTTCCAAGTTTTAAAGAGAACCCAGTCCACATCAGAAGAGGCCTTGAAAACAAAAGAGAACCAACCCTTGGCTAGCAACCAAATACTAGGAAAGGAAGTAAGTTTTGTGCCCTGGGATTTATCAACCCATGAGTGAAGAAAGGAAGTTCCCAACCTTTTTCCTCTTGCTTGCCCTACTACAGTGAGTTTGGAGAAATCGACCACACGGTCCATAGCTATTTCCTCTCC
Source organism: Picea mariana (assembly GCA_032191745.1). Classification (NCBI taxonomy): domain Eukaryota; kingdom Viridiplantae; phylum Streptophyta; class Pinopsida; order Pinales; family Pinaceae; genus Picea; species Picea mariana. Next base: position 354,109 of record JASDQU010735882.1, on the reverse strand, counting down.
AAATACCAAACAGTCTGGATCAGATCGATCCCAAGCACACTGTGAACTCCTATGAGCCAAGCACTTTGAACCCCCAAAATCCTTCGATCGTTCTCGTCCTCCCCTCTTCACAAAACCTTTGGATCCTGAACCTGGAGGAGTATCAATAAGGCTAGAATCCCTACCTGGGGAAGGAGCCCTCCCGAAGAAAGCATCAATTGTTGTCATAGGTTCTGGGAAAGTGCCCTAATCGTTGATGAACTCTGAGGGTGAGAAATGGGCTCCAGAGTCATCCACCACCAAATCTTTTTGTGGTGAGGCCCAACAACCAGCATTAAATATAACCCCAGGCTCGGATCTAATGCACTCAAATAAACCCTCTGACAGACCCGGAAGAGGTTCCATCCCAGCATTAATACCCACCAAAGTAGTTTTCGATGGTCCAAATGTTAGCCCACTCAAAAAGACAAAGCAGGCAAGGTGTGATTCCCCAGATAAACGCCAGATCTCAGAGGTAATTTCAAACCCTCCGGGTTCATCTCCTCTAATCGCAATGAATTAGTGACAAGGATGTCTGAGGCCCTAGACTTTGGTCCACCCACCGCATCTCCCAAATCCGTCACCCCACCCAGATCCATGTTGATCCAGCCAAAACCAAACATTGCATAGAAATCCTACCCTCCAATCTTAAACCAAGCCAGGCCCAAAAAAACTAGGTCCTACCTCGAACATCCTGGCCAAAAATCTCCACCCGCTCTCGCTCCCAGCCAAGAAAGCCTAGACGTCGACCCCCAGCCATGTCGTCGACTGCCAGGCCTGGCCTCCATAACCGCCTGAACTCCTATCCAACCTCCATCATTTCAAAACCTTAACATTCTCTCAAGTTACCACACCATGGAATAAGTTGTTGAATCAGTATCCACCCTCTAAAAATACACACTATTATGATTCAATTAATCAATTTATTATATAATTACTTGTAATTTAATTTTTTTATTTTTTTAATCAATTAATTAACTCATTATATAATTAGTTTTAAATGTTCATGCCAACTTGTAGAAATAATGATGTCTTCATTATATTATATATCTTTATTGTATTTTTACTTCATTTGATAAATGAATTCAGCAAAACTTAAATTTATTTATGTTTTATTAAAAAAAATACATATCTTTATACAATATCAAGATTTTTCATATTATATAAAAGAGAATGAGTACAAGTTCATTAATAGATGCAAAACACAACCAAAGAACTTGTTCATAGTCAAATAGTTTGAATATGTCTAGTATTTTTGTTTTTGGTGTGTCTTTTAACCAATCTACACACATACTTTCGATCTAGTCGAAGGAGATTTTTCCCAGCCCCCCATAACACATACACACGATCAAAAGATGGATCCAAATCAATCCAAGATGTAGATCACTCCTTCTGTTTCCATATCTGCATATTATAACCCTAAAGAAACACTCTCCACATGGCCTTAGATACAATGGCAAAGGTTCTTCATACCACTTATGGGGTAGGGTGCTTATTTGGTTGGTAATTAGGGTGGAATCCCTTCTTAGTGGGATTTCACTACCTACTTACACCCCAATCTATCCAATATATTCAACATGATCATTCTTGTATCCTCATAGATGAAGAATTATGGTGACTTAATAGTTATAGCATGGTTTCTAGTCGTCGTCATATCTTGGCAATTTCAGTGGTCTACAATTTGAGAGGGAGATTTTCAAATTCCAGGGTGTTATTCCTAAACGTTGGATTTAGTATTCTTTCAATCCATTAAATATTCAATAAAGTCTAGTGGGGGCATGCCTCTTCTTATTTTTTAGGGTTTTTCATAAACCCTAGACATCATAGCTCACATACCTATAGTCTTCCTTAGTGTGGTATTTTATAGCCAATCTGCACACATGCTCTCAAGATGTTCAAAGGAGATCTTCCTTGGCCCCCCATAGTGCATTCTCATAGTCACAATATGGATCTAGATCAAGCCAAGATGTAGATATCTCTATCTGTTTCCATAACTGCAAACTATACCCATGAACAAACACTCTCCATCTTAGCAACTGGATCATACATTTCTATGGCATACTTCAAGTCAATCATGTTCTTTTCTTTATCACGGGATTCTTCTTAACACATCATCATATGTGCTTTATGAAAATGTTGGTGTCATGGATTTGGTGAGTCGACCTCCACAATTTCGGTAACCATATTTCCCAAACCATTGGTTAACATCTTGTGGTCAGAAGGAGCTATATTTTAAGGGATGGAGGAAGATATTTAGCTCGTGGACTATTCTAAAGACACCTTTACCCAAAGATGATTTTTTTTTTTAATTACCCTAGAATCGCTACATTGGTGGAAAGGATCCCTAAGGCCTTGGTGGGTAAAGGGGGAAAATATAGTGCATAATCCAAACTTAGGGTAAGTGGTTCAAAGGAAAATCTAGCAGGAGGTACTACGGTTCCAGCATGTGCTTCTTTTTTTCAAGCCTACTGTCAGAATTTCGATCATCCTTTCGAAAAGAGTCAATGGATTTCTTTGGAATGAGAGGATGGTTCTATTGTGAGAATGTTAAAGACATCTAGATTCGAGGTCTTGGAAGGAGTAATCTCTAAACCTATGAAGCACTCTCTATACTCAATTTTTTTGTTTAATGAGTTGGATAAAGGAAGTAATAGAGTTTCAAAGGTGGGAGATGATGGTTATATAGGTGGGTAGTTGGAATTATAGCATTTGCAAGTAGAGACAAGGGTGAATAAGGTGAAGGGAAATATGTTGTGGAAAGTGGTGAAAAGTTATGGGAGTAGGCTTTCCTTGGGGGTTGGGAAAAACGTGGGAGTAAACCAGAGGAAAGAAATAGTTAGGTAGAAAAATTCATGGGTCAGAGGGTGACTTTGGAGCAACTTGGAAGTTGGAATCAAAAGGTGTGGGTTCCCATTCTTGGCTATAGTTCGTCCTTTCACATTCTCTCTCATGGATGGTTAGGATTCTTAATCAATTATGAGGTAGAAGTGTTTTTCATTCTTAAAGGAGCATGGTTCATGGATATCTCTATCCTTACCCATAGAGATATAAATAGTACAATCCCTTATAGTTATTGGGAATTTTCGTGACAAGACACTTCTAACTGATGATATTTGTTTATGTACCTCATATCTAAATACAAAATCACATACAATATATCCAAGAATAAGATGAAAATTCTCCACACTTTATTAATATCAAAACCCTTAAGGTAGGGCAACACCTTACAATTGATCATTTTATGGAAGGAATCCACTCATGTTCACTTGCCTCTTTGAGGGGAAAACCTCCTAATAAGCTAAGCTCCAATCACAATACTCTTACACACCTCATAAAGAGGACTCCATCCTTATTTATAACTAATTAAGAAAACCCCAATCATAACAACCTCCTTAACTACTTAGTGGACCTTTAATGAGGCCCCGTTACATTTATTCAGTACGTCTAACTACCATAGTGGGCCTTATTTAATAATATAGTGGACCTATTCAACCATAAATTGAATGTATTCCACTATTGTTACTCTATTATGGGCCATTTGAACCCCCATTACACCCCTAGGGAGGATCCCAACATTCCACCCCACTTAGAAAAACATTGTCCTCATTACTTGTTGTGAGGAGGTACAACCATAAACTAGGGTCCCATGGATGAGTGTCAAACATAATATTCAAGTAGGATAGAGAGACAATGTCCAAGGTACAAGTGCTAGACAATATGTCGAAGTAGTCCAAACTTCACCTTAAACCTAGGTTGTATTTATGAGTTATAAACATGACACCCAACTAATGACTCTTGAGAACCATGAATGACATTTTAATATGCTCCAAATACCCACCAATGTCATGGGGATTCAAATAAAGAGAATCCTCAAAAATATCATGCACATAGTTGTTGAGGTTGAATCTGGAAAGAACAATACCATTGTAGAATATGCAAGATAAACTCTAGTAGTCATAACAAGCTTTTGATTTCCCTCAATGATGTTCTCTACATAAGGTGGAGTAGAGTCATCATATAGAATATGAAAGTAGGTGTCATCCCATAAGTGACATCTATCCATATACCAATCATCACAATCATTCTCTAAATCATACTAGACATATATGTCTCGGTTATACTCTTCATAAATGCAACGGTATGTGGTCCCAATAATATAAGTATACTTACATTTAATGAGTACCTCTTTAATATCTCGTATTCTCTGAGAGCAATCTTGGAGATATTTTTTCAACAACATTATCATATTTCCATTCTTCACATCCATCAAGGTTTGAGAGCAAAAGTTTGCAATGGTTGTAGCACATGACATATTGATTGGAAGTGAAACATATAATATACCAAATCAAACCCCCGAAAATCCTCTATTCAATGGCATTGGTCTGGTGACAATATGAGTACCCTATCAAAATATATGAGCTTTGCAGTCCATGGGGCTATCAAAAATAAAACCCTAAAATAGTTGTTTTTCCAAGAGGAATTTAGATATACAACCTATTTCTTCAAATTTTACTCAGAAATCTATAGTAATTGACTTAAGTGTCACATCCCTCTCTTTTTTTTCTTTCAAAACCTGCAAAATAGGAAAAATATTCTTCCCTTTTTTGGCCCAAGAAAGAGCTATAATATCAAATGTTGTGTACCTCAAATTTGAATATAAAAGCACGTACAATATATCTAAGAATAAGATAAAAATGCTCCAAACTTTATTGATATAGAAACCCTTAACATAGGGAAACACATTACAATTGATCCTTTTATGGAAGGAATCCACTCATATTGACTCACATGTTTGAGGGGCAACCTCCTAATGAGCTAACCTCCAATTACAATACTTTTACACACCTCATAAGAAGGACTCCATCCTTATTTATAACTAATTAATAAAATCCATAATCATAATAACCTCCTAACTACTTAGTGGACCTTCTTTAGTGAGGCCCCATTACATTTATTCAATAAGTATAACTACCATAGTGGGCCTTATTTAATAATATAGTGGACCTAGTCCACCTTACATTGAATGGCCTCCACTATTATTACATCGTTATGGGCCCTTAATCCCCCCATTACATTCATAGGGAGGATCTCAACATTAATGTTGGGATCCTCCCTAGGCATGTAATGGGGGGATGAAGTGCCCATAGCAATGTAAATGTAATAATAGTGGAGACTATTCAATGTAAGGTGGATGAGGTCCACTATATTAAATAAGACCACTACAAGGAAAACACCTAGTAGCAGAGGTTTTTCGTGTTACGAGATTGGGAAAAATTTTCAAAAAAACTATACTACAACTTCCAATATTTGTAGTGAAGGTTTTAATGGATCTTCCCCTGATCCAGATGGATGTCGGTGGCCTCCCACCTATTCCAATTGGCTCATTTTAGCAGTTTTCCAGTTTGGCAGTTTTTTCCTAGTTTTTGGGTCCCTAACTTCCGAGGAAGTTTTGAGGCCCTAAACAGAGTTTTTAGGGCTCACCACAAGATACATGTGTATTCCTCGGATAGACCTTTCCAATTGGCTATCATGCACCTAAAACTAATATCGTATGAAAAAGTTATGACCTCTGGAAGTTGATATACTAACTTACCCAAACGGGGCCCACATGACTTTTAGCGCTTCATCTCCTAGGGTTAGGTTTTTGGATGTCTAGGGTTTTTGACATTCCTGTTTATTATAAAAAGGCCTTGAGAGCCTCATTGTAATCATCTTCTTTTGAATGAGCGTAGTCGTCACATCTCTTCTCGGAGATAAACCGCCACCATTCTAGCAAGCTTGTTTTCCGCTGCATTTTACAGTTTCAACTTATTTCCTTATTGAATAGAAACCAATTTTATTGTATATATATTATTCTTTGTTAAGAATATTTTGATAATAATCTGTATTCACTTTGTTCTTCTCATAAAATCTGGATCATCCCCATAATTAAAAAACAATGGGGGGTGGATCTTTTAGCGGAGCTTTTGTTTTTCAGTGCTCGTATTGGTAACACAAATCAGTGTGTGTTTATATAACATGCATTGGTGCATACATAAATCTAAAATCATTGGTTCCATATTTATTTTTATATTCCACACTGGTGCTCATATAAATATTACATATTGGATCATTCTTTTTTATTTTATGGCACATCGATGCTCATATAAATTGTATGCACAGGTGCCTATATTACCATGTGCACCATAGGGAAGTGAAATTTTGAACATTTGAGGTGAGATGTCGGCGCCATTCTTTGTTACTAAGAATCGGTGTGTGTATTATGTAAAGAATGGTTGCATATTGTAATCATGTGCACCGTAATATCCTGAAATGATAAATATAATAGTACGTTGTGTTATTTAAAGTAACGATGTTTTTTCACAATTTTAGCACCGGTGCTTCGATGTAATTAATAGGCACCGGTACATATGACTCATAAAAATGTACCAGTGTCTATTTTATGTCATGCATCATTCAATGAGTTCAAAAGAATACGATGCACCAATATGTATATATTTTAATTAATTATTTTTTTTTACAAATTTTCAATCAATCATCTCAAAATCAAATATTTTTTATAATAATATTATTTTTTATATTTTGTTATTGTGTTTTGATACAATTAATGCATATCCAATGGATTACACCTCTATTATTTGTAATAGTGTAAATCATCCATATATTAATTGATCAACAATGCAACATTTTACAACATTCGACAATGCAATAAAATAAGAAACCCATTTTATTGTATATGAATAAGAGACCCATCGTCATACAAAATGGGAAAACTTCAAAATGCAACAAATATGTAATTGTTACACTTATTGGTAAAATGTCCCCTTGCAATTGGGACAATATGTTGAGTACATTAAACAAAATCCCTGATTTTCATAGAAAAATATTCCAAAACATACAACTCGTAGTAACATTCAATTATATTGATTGTCATTCATCACTTGAACTGTTGTCATTGCTTGAACTGTGTGCATGCATCATTTCTTCACCACTTGTAGGAAATATTGTACTTTGGTTATTTAACCTAATGTTTCCTTGATCAGTGTGTTTTTTTATGTTCTAGATCTTCATGATCCATCTACAAACATAGAAATAAAGCGTAATAAGTATATCTACATTTATATAGTAGAATATACATGATTATGTAAATAAAAAAGAATACCATAGCAGCAATCGTTTCATAAATAATACACATTATTCTGAAGTCATGCTAGATGTCGTCTCTCAAAATCTCTTATGTCGGTTTCACTTCATACTTTGTTTCCTACATGTTTAATATGCCATGACAAGGCATTGTCGATATAATTAATATAAAGGTTTTTTTTTGTTCCATTAATTATAAAATGAGGGAAGTTAAACAACATAGTACTTGCAAATTCTTCAATTAAACCTTGATACTTCAACATATATTCACAACCCATACTGAACCCAATGTCAACCAATTCTTTGGTTGGCTCTTCTTTGAATGTTAGCACATATTAGAATACATTGATGGACTAAGGTAAATTAATTATTTAATTATAAATATCACAACAAATGTGAAATTTTAAGTAAGGTCTAAAATGTAAGTACACACAAACTTTATGATCAACCCTTTTCTTCTTTGTCATCATGTCTTATGTGCAATGGGTTCCCTTTTTCTTCTTTTCTACAACAAAACAATTGAAAATTAGTATTTCACGCAATAATTAAATTTGATATACATAAAAGAATAAATCAATAATTACATACCTATGATGCGCGTTGTTGTTGGGATGACTCCCCCTTCGATGAAATTATGGTCATTTATTTTACCATCTCCTTGTACACTTTTATGGACATCCATATTGGCATGTATTGGTTTTCCACAAATATGGAATTTTGAGTAAGGTTGAAAATGTAAGTACACACAAACTTTATGATCAACCCTTTTCTTCTTCGCCATCCTGTCTTATGTGCAATGGGTTCCTTTTTTCTTCTTTTCTTCAACAAAACAATTGAAAATTAGTATTTCACGCGATAATTAAATTTGATATACATAAAATAATAAATCAATGATTACATACCTATGATGCACGTTGTTGTTGGGATGACTCCCCCTTCGATGAAATTATGGTCATTTCTTTTACCATCTCCTTGTACACTTTTATGGACATCCATATTGGCATGTATTGGTTTTCCCCTCATTTGACCATTATAAATTACATAATCTTCCTAAAAAACGAAAAGCACAATAATTTTTTTTTAAATCAACATGAAAGTAAATATAGCAAATAAATCAATTTTGTAATGTTTTGAACACATCATAAAAAAGAATGTTCAGTAATAATACTTTTTAAATGATTATTTTTTGTTATTGAAAGTTTTTTTTCTTTTAAAGAAGTTGAATATTTGTACATATTAAAGGGTTGCGGTGAGGCAAGAAACAATCAAAATTTTAGAAAACAGACTCTTCATAGTCAAAGTTTATATATGTTTGTCTCCTTTCATACAAAACGGGATAAAACATATATATTCGGGAAGCCAATCTACCATTAATTATGATAATTTGATCCATCATCAAATTGCATTTAAAGAACATTCAAATTATTGGATTGTTTGTTGGTTCGTCCTGAATTCCAGCTTGGCTCTGTGCATTATCTTTTGTATCCATAGGTTCAACTTCTTCTCCTTATTGATCAACTCCTAGTTGGCCTGCCTGAGAGTTTCTTGAGTTGCGGATAGTGTATCTTGAATTAGATATTTGAGGGGAAACTCATGCTCTGAAGTAGTTGTGTTCATGTTCAAGGATATTCATCCTTTGGAGCAACATTGTGACATTCTTCTCTAAATCATTAACCATGTGTATTTATATCTCCCCTTCATGAGATTGCTTGATTTGTGTTCCATTCTCTACAAAAGTATAGTCATTGTTTTCTCTAGAGCAAAACATGTGTGTCTTTCTTGGCCTAAACTCTCAAATTTGTTGAAAAGGAATAAAACCAAATTTTTTGTGTTACTAAATCTTCCCATGAATTATCCAAATTGGTTCCTGATGCACTCAAAAATGTCCTCATACCTCTTCAGGATTCCTTTTACTTTGTTCCAATATGGTTCCATTGTTTGAAAAAAATCCAGTTCCTCTATGTTGCACTTTCTAATCTTGAAATTCAGAGGGAAATTAAGAAAAGGACAAAAATTGATCCCGTGAATAGTGAAGGTCCAAAGAAATATTAGGCCCAGATTAGATAGTCTGAGAGTAAAAACTAGGATGACTTTGATAGTCAAAGGGAGCTAGAATGGCACCACATCGAAACTAGTGAATTCTAAAAAGGATCTCGGCACAGAATTTGAAACTAGAAAGGATGAAATAAATCACCATGGTATGGAAAAGAACAGAGGAGAGAACCTACAGAAATCCCCAATTACACCATACAAACCCTCGAAGTTTTGGTAACTAGTCAATTTGGGCCCCAATTATACCATACAAAATGACGAAGGGACCTCTAAAATATGAAAGGAGAACAAGGATACTGTGAAAATGAGTTTCAAGGGGGGAATAAGACCAAAAGGTAGAAAGGAGAAAACCCCTAGCATGGACTCTGAATTTTGGAAATTTCAAAAATAATTTCCCTCCCCTGGACTAAGAAAATATTCGATGAGAGACCTCACACAACTTACTTCATAACAATACACATTCAAACTAGGGAGAAAGAAATTAAAATTCTCACAAAGGGACCATGGGTACCTTGAAACCAAGAAACAAATATTAGAAGGCTTTGTCAGATGATTCAGGGATTATTTGATATAGGTTGGATCATTTCCCTGGCCAAGCCACCAGCCTCTATGGTATGCATCAAAAAACCTTGACATTGTTGTATGTGTTAAGAACCCAACATCACATGTGATCATGCTATGAATGAGATAAATTGACATGGAGTGTGCAGGGATCGACTTGACCTTGATGTACATCCAATTGTCCTTTCCATTTATAGATATCATTAATTAAGGGAGGTGGTGGAACCTTGATTCACCATTATTTACCATTTGACCCATGTTTAATCTTGATCCAGCCTTTGCATTTTTATCCGCCACCATATTGAGTTCTCATTTGATATGGTAGAGAGTTATTTTATCAAAAAAATTAAGCATGTCTAAGGCACGAAACCTAATGCCTTTGCAAATATTACCCACTATGATATTCATGTGGAAAATTTATCTTATAACTAGCATAGAATCTCTGCAAATAATGAGGTTTTTTATTCATTTGGAGAAGGCCAAGTTCATGTCAGCATAGAGAGCATAAGTCTATGTTTCATCATTGGTTAATTTTCTAATACCCCAAGTATAGTTGGTGACCATTTTCCCTTCATGCTTGTAAACAATCCCCCCCCACACATGTCGCCCCTAGGTTCCCTTGCGAAGCTCCATCAAAGAAGAGAAGATTGTATGTTTGCTTAGATTTCCAAGCCAAAAAGTTTTTTTTATCAAGTCTTATCACCCAATTTGATGCTTTTTTTGGGAGATCGAGAATAGGTGACAGATTGGATCCCATGTTGGAAGAACTCAACCAGTGATATTCAAGATTGTCCATAGGTTGGTCTTTCCATTGGACACGTTGTTTCATATATTCTGCAAGAAGGGCACATGATTTCGTTGAAACTTGACTTGGTGTTTTTTTTCCATCTTCAAAGATCTTTTTATTGCGAGCTAGCCATATGCCCCAACAAATATATTTGGGAATAGCTTCCCAAAATCGTTTGAAAATGTGTGTGTTCTTGAAATTACAATTATAGTGTCTTCCCCATTGAAGGAAGAATTATAAACAAGTAACGATCCAACTTAGATGATGACTTTATGGACTCAGAGCATGACACAAAGTTTCCTTCACAAAATTTCACTCCAAAAGAAGATGTTGAATGGATTATTTTGCATTTTTACATAGAACACGTCGAGAGGGCCCACTAATTCCTATCTTTTTTAAATCCTTGGCTATAAGAACTTTTTTATGCACTAGAATCCAATAGAAGAAATTGATCTTTGGCATTCCATCGTTATGCCATACTTTTTCCCACCAACTGGCTCGAGGGTGACCATGGGTTGCTTCTGCTAATGAAAGATAACCTCTTTTGATAGTTTAAAGTGAAGAGCCTTATCCTCGGGCATCCATAATTTTTTGTTTTCAAGGGGCACATCCCTACAAGGAAGAGATAAACAAATTAAAAAGATGTCCAATTTGTGGAAGGGAGTGAGGGTCTTTCCAACTTTCCTAGGAACCATCTTGTGCCCATGATGACAGGTCTGCTAGAGTACTAAATCCTTGTGCTTACATCCAACCTCGAAGGGGGACAAGAGGTTTGATCAGGTCATATCTCTCAAAATCCAAAATTGTATCTTGCCAAGGATTATTCAATCTCCCATTTCTAGGTATCCAGTTTAGTTTTTCAGAGATGAGGGTTCTAGTAGCAAGTATAAATTTGAAAATAGGAGATCCATTATTGAATTTTGGTGGAAGACATGAACTTCTTCTTCGTGATCCAGTGAAATATTATTTCCATCCTTCTTTCTTCCACCACTCCATGCTGCCAGTGATTAGCCTCCACAAAACTTTAGCTGACATGGCATGATTCATTATCTTTGTCTCCCTTATGCCAAGTCCACCATGACTCTTTCTATTGATGACTTGATCCCAATTTATTAGGTGAAATTTTTTGTGGTTTGATTTCCCTCCCTTCCATACAAAAGACCTTATTTTCATTGAAATATATTTAGTTATACATTTGGGTGCCAATATGGTAGAGCTTTGATAAATAGGAAGAGCATATAAAATCAATTTGATAAGAATGACCCTCCCAACTAGTTTTAACTATTGAGAGCCCCATTTCTCAAGTTTCTTATTGATTTTTTCAATGATTTTTTGTCATATATGAGTATAAGAGGATTTAAGTGTGATGGGTATACCAAGATATCGAAAAGAATTCAAATTTTCAACCAGAGAAAATTGGAGAACCTAGGCTATGGATCTCATAATTCTTGAGGAGGTGTTCCACCCATAAACTTGACACTTCCTGTTGTTAATATCCCTCCAGATGCATCAAGGAAAGAATCCAATATCCGCTTGAATATGGTAGCAATTATGACTGAAGCACCCCCAAGTAAAAGAGTATCATTTTCAAGATGAGAGTGATTTATATTCTTCACCCCTCTTGTTATCTAAATTCCAGGAAAATTCATGATATCTCTTTCATGCTCCAATTTTCTTCTTACAAATTCGGCCACCAAAAAAAAGAGGAGGAAGGGGGGAGGGAAGCCTTGATAGAGACCCCTGCTAACCTGAAAAAATTGAGAGGGCCTTCCATTTACAAGAGGAACAATCCAAGAGTTTCCAATACAAGCAACCACCTATTTTATGAAGGAGGCGTTGAACCCAAATTTATCCATTACCTTGAAGAGGAAGTTGCGAAGAACATGATCGAAGGCATTGGACATATCTAATTTGATTACCATACCTTTTATTTTTGAGGTAGCACTGGAATGGATGGCCTCCTGTACAAGCACAATGTTATCCACTATTTATCTTTCCTACATGAAACCACCTTGGTTAGGATAAACAATATTGGAAATTACCTTCTTTAAGCAGGTGGATATTGTTTTGGTTAAGATTTTGTAAGAGTATTTGCATAGGGAGATTGGTTTGAATTGAGAGAAGGTGGAGGGATTGGTTTATTTGGGTATCATGGAAATAAAGGAGGAGTTTTTGCTTCCTCTTATATGCAGGGTTTGGTGGGAATAATGAAGCATTCATTTAAGGTCAGTCTTTATCAGATCCCAAAAAAAATGCTA
>JASDQU010735882.1:318973-341270 GCA_032191745.1 Picea mariana | reverse complement strand
CATGTTGTACATTTCCCACATCAAGGAAAGGTAATCACCATCGACCAATTAGCCTTCTTTAACTCGGATACGCATACTGGCAACATACCGTTCATCGCCAAAACCCCACCGGGTTACGAGAACGTCGGTGTAGGTCTTCTCAAAGACTCTTCGTTAATGGGTACCTTCCCCATTCCACCACTCGATGTTCCACACTCGTCCGTTGCTTCAATCAACATGATCTCCACCTCAATTCACGGAACCCCTGCATCTCACGACCCATGGATGGTACCTGAACCTGGCAATCATCTTTGTTACGGTGACGAAATTCCTTTGAGTCTGGTCAAATCTGCCTATCAGGCCATTCAATCGGTGACCCCCTCTACCCCCTCTCTTGGTGATTTATCTCCAGATCCTTTCCGTGTCATTTTTCCCACGGACGAGATGATTATGTCTGTCATGAAAGACACCCCCTGGGACGATGGCCATCACCGTTCCATCATCTTTTTGGAACAACACACCATCGAGAGCTATCAACGGATCTTGACCCCATCGACCGTTGTCGTCATTTCAACCATTCTCGAGCCCACACACGATGTGTTTTCCGAAGGGAACTTAAGCAATATCTCACCCACTATTCCCCTCAACATATCCATCAAACCTAGAATTGTCGAAAATGTGCATATCGAAGCTTCGTGTTCCCATGATGAAATCATCACCTATAAGTCACTTTTCAAAGAATTTCGTGACATCTTCATCTGGAGCTACAAAGAAATTTTGGATATCGACCTCGACATTGTGATACATGAGATCAAGACATACCCAGATGCTAAACCCGTCCAGCAACGCCTTCGTCCAGTTCACCAACGTAAAGCAGCCGCTATTAAACTTGAATTCGAGAAACTTCTTAAAGCCGGCTTTATTTACCCAGTGGCCCTCACTGACTGGGCTTCCAATCTTGTCCCGATCGACAAGAAACAAGGCACAATCCACGTATGCATTGATTATAGGGATATTAACAAAGATTGTCCTAAGGACAACTTTCCTACCCCATTCATCAACCAGATTGTCGACGATTGCGCCGAAAGTGAAATCTTCTCTCTGATGGATGGTTTCTCTGGATATAATCAAATCAATATTGTTCCCGAGGATCAATACAAAACCACTTTCATCTGTCCTTGGGGCACTTTTGAATATCATAAACTTCCTTTCGGTCTAAAGAACGTTGGCGCAACTTTTCAATGCGCTATGTCTTATGCCTTTCATGATATCAAGCACATCGTGCAACCATATCTTGACGACTTACCCACTCATTCCATGCATTGAGTTGATCATCCAATCCACCTCCGAGCCATTTTCATCCACTGTCAGTTTTACCATATACGCTTGAATCCTCACAAGTGCATTTTCTGCGTGGAATCCGGTCGACTTCTAGGCTTTATTGTTTTGCGTCAAGGGATCAGGGTAGATCCTTTAAAGTTCGAGGCGATCCTTAATCTCCCTCCTCCTTCTACACTTCGCTAGTTACAAACTTTGCAAGGGAAAGCAAACTTTCTTCATCGCTTCATCTCGAACTACGCCGAGATAACTCGTGGATTTATGCGACTCCTAAAAAAGGGGTCTGAGTTCGTATGGGATACCATCGCAAAAAAAGCCTTCAAAGCTTTGAAACTATCCCTGACACGTGCTCCGCTTATCTTCCCCCCCGATTACAGTCGTGATTATTTCCTCTACCTCGCAGCCTCGGATTACACCATTGCTATGGTTCTTGTCCAAGAGGATGATTCTCATGACGAACATGTTATCTATTACTTGAGTCGAAGTCTAACGCCTACAGAAACCAAGTATTTACATGTCGAAAAAATGACCTTGGCAGCCGTCCAAGCAGTTCAACGCTTCTGGCACTATATCCTCTCTTGCAAAACTACAGTGATTTCTAACTACAACCCTATGCAACACATTCTCACACATCAATTGCTAGGGGGAAAATACTCCAAATGGATTGTGATACTTCGGGAGTTTGACTTGGAATTCAAATGAGCCAAGTCCAAGAAGTTCTTAGTGTTTGTCGAGTTGATATGTGACTTTCCCTACTCTGAAACGGAAAATGTAGCAGCCGATTCATTACCTGATGAATCCCTTTTCCTAATTAGTTCTGATGATATTTGGTATGGCAATATCATCATATATCTCCAAACCCAGACTTTCCAGCCCAATTTGTCCAGTACTGACCAACGTCGAATACGCTACCAAGCCCATCAATATATTATCCTTGGGGATACTCTTTATCATCGAGGGATTGACTCAGTTTTTCGACACTGCCTCACGTTCGACGAAGCCGAGAAAGACTTAAATGACTGCCATTCTGGAACTTGTGGTGGTCATATGTCCTGGTATGCTACTACCCAGAAGATCTTATGCGCAGGGTATTTTTTGCCATCTTTATTTAATGATTGTAATCACCATCCAAAAATGCCATGCTTTCCAGAACTATAATCATAAAATATGGTCACACCCCGCTCCTCTTCATCCTGTGGTTTTCATTATTCCCTTTGCAAAATGGGGCATCGATTTCATGACATGTCACCCCCACTCGACCGGGGGGCATGGATACATTATTGTAGCCGTAGATTATTTTACAAAATGGGTTGAGGCGATGCCGACATTTAACAATACTGGAAAGACCGCAACATTATTCATTTTCAATCACATCATAGCTCGTTTTGGTGTTCCTCAGGCTATCATCATTGATCACGGTAGCCACTTTAGAAACTTCATGATGTCTGAACTCACTTAAAATTTGGGTCTTCGCCATGAAAACTCAACGCCCTATTACCCACAAGACAACGGCCAAGTCGAAGCGATTAACAAAGTTCTCATAACTATGCTTCGACGAATGATAGGGATTCACAAAACAAGTTGGCACACAATGTTGTTTTCAGCATTGTGGTCTTACAGGACATTCGTTAAGTCTGCTACTGGGTTTACACCTTTCCGGTTAGTCTATGGTTTAGAAGCCATTCTCCCGATTGAATGTGAGATACCCTCTTTAAAACTAGTCGTCGAACTCCTACCGAACACTTATGCAGAAAAAGAATGTATGTTATATCTCATGCGATTAGACGAAACTCGACGCAACACTACCCTAGTCATAGAAGCCCAAAAGAAATGTGTCAAGGCCCAATACGAAAAACATGTCAAGCCTCTCGTTTTCTCTGAAGGAGATCTTGTTCTCCTCTACAAACAAGATCAAGATATGCTAGGAGCTGGAAAATTCGAAGCCATGTGGTGAGGTCCTTATATCATTAGACGAGTTTTGGATAAAGGAGCTTATGAGTTAGTATATTGCGATGGTATCCCTTTGAGTGAACCCAGAAATGGGTTGTACTTAAAGAAGTACTATGCATAAGATCACCTATGCATAAGTACTTGTATTTTATTGTTTCATACTTCTTGTGTGTTACTGTAGTTTGTTTTTGTCATTATCTGGTGTCTTCCCTTATGTGATGTTGTGTTTGATTTCTAGATGTCAGAGTCTTCGCTACCCCACATTGGCTTCGTTGATGGCGCTAGCCGTAGTACTTAGAACCTTGCTTCTGCTACATGGACAATTTATGCCCCTACAAACGAACTTGTCACTCTACGAAGTGTGTGCCTCGGCCGCGCGACCAACAATATTGTAGAGTATAGCGCCGTCATCAAATTGTTGATTGATTCTATCTCGCTCGGTATCCGTCACTTGGTTGTACGACTTGATTCGCAACTCGTAGTACTACAATTAATTAATGTCTATGCTATTCGAAGTCCTACTTTGTTACGGGTGTATTTGCGAATTCGCCTCTTGGAACGTTATTTTGATTATATTGAGTATCAGCATATTCCTAGATGTCTAAATACATTAACTGATGCATTAGCTAATTAAGTATTAGACAGACATTTGGGCCATTTATAAATCAATCACATCACAAGTATCACACAACACAAAATAAGCCGGTAGAAGCCATATGTATATATAACGATCAAAAAGTTTTTTATAAAAAAGTTATGTCCGAGGACCAAAATTTCAAAATCTGAAGCTCATAGCTTCTACAAAGTGACGTCATGGATGATGTTCATGGTAACACACGACTACCCAGGCAACCCTACGAATCATTCGACCAATAGACTCTGACACCCCCACTGTATGACGCTGATAACGTCGCGGGACCTCTCCAAGAGGCATGTCTAGAATGTCTGTTGTCAAACCCTCTAAATTTTGTTCCACTGCTTCATAATCTTCAGTGTCCCATCGTGGCATTGGATCCACCTCTCCTCGTCGTTGAATAGGAGAAGTACCTGGTGGTCGATAAGGCCCCACGTGTGTGTCATCAAAAAAGAATTTTTTTAATTTAGACCTTGGATGAACATAAAAACATTTGCATATGATAAAATTCACAAAAAACATTTAAAAAGTGAAAAATGTGTACTTCTTAATGAGATCTCCCCACTGAGCACCCTCGGGCAGAGACAAGTCCGAATCTCCTCGAAAATCCAACCCGGCATAGGCATAATCATCGACCATCAGCATCTGTGGTCGCAACCAGTCAAAGAAGGAATCATTGTATTTGATGATTGGTCCAACTACATGCCTAGCCATGAGGTTACACCACCTCAGCATTCTCAGATCCTCTGGAGCCGGTAGACCCCACTCAACCTGCAACCTCAGCAAGGGAACCCTCTCAAGAAAGAAGGACACCAACAATGACTCGTACCCGAATTTCTTCAAGTCGCCTCTCCTGCATTTGGTCAATTGCCTCTTCACGCTACGAAGGACTGCGTCTGCCCAGTTAAAGACCCGAGGCTCCATGCACTCTATGGCATACTGAAAGTAGCTCTGAAGAGCCATGTGTGGAGCAGCGCTCCCATCCATACGAGCAATAGTGAACAAAATAGTGCGAAGGGTCAAATCCTGCACCCCCCAAATGGCCACTTTTCATTTGCCCCTTTCCGCCTCTGGAACATAGTACAAATGACAATATTCACTCATAGGCATCCCACCACCTCTGCTACCAGTCAAGCTAGCATGGTACCCATGCCGTGACAGTCCTATCAAGAAGTAAACATCCTCGATATCCAAGGACAATGTGTGGACCCCTACATGGAATACTTTTTGGTCCACATCCCACATATGCACGAGGTACTCCAACAGTCTGACTTGGGCCCTCATACCCAGGATACGAAAAAAATTTAGGAGACCACAATCTCGCAAAGCGGCAACGGTGCCCAGGTTATTCCTGGAAATAGCATCATCTTCTTCATGCTCTCTTTCACGCCATTCAAGTACCATGGTGATAACCAAATGCCTGCATAAGAAACATAAGAAGAAGGTCAACAACTCTCTTCAAGACTTGGTATCTTTTTCATTGAGCAAACTTCAAAGAAATTTTTCACTTTGTGGTTCTCGCAGGTGCCCTTTAGGCACAGTGAGAGGTTCTCACATGTCCCATGTGGCTGGCCTGCGAGAATGGCTGAGCGCAAATTTAACCCCTAAAACAAGCTCAAAAACATGAAATTTACCAATGAAAATGAAAAATTGAACCTCAAAAGGATAGAAGACAAGGAGCTTACCTCACTGTCAGAGACGGTTCATCAAACGGATGCTCGTACCTCCCGCAATTGAGCGCCGAAATTCAAGGGCAAAAGAGAGGTTTTGGGCTGAAATATTGGCAAAGTTACAATGACTATGGTAAAAAGAACTTTTACCCACTTATATTTACTTTTACCATTTTTGTTGGTTTTTATAATTGTTTTATTTATTAAATCCTAATGCCTAATACCCTTACGAGTGCAACTTTTTGCAGACATGACGACTTCGACGTTCATACACAAGGATACAGATATTTTTTCTCTTTTTCATCGCACATTTAAGTTGTTTTTTATGGTTTTTTGCACAAAACCTCGAGCTTGATCTTTGTCCGTTCTCACGCTCGAAAATATCTGAGAACGCGATTGAGCACACTTTTATCACTTTTTCGGGCTCAACAAAGTTATACAAAAAATGAACCCCTTGGAGTCCTCTTTAAGCTCTTTTCAGACTCTCTAAACATGAAAAGATCATCAAGCGACCTTTCTATTTTCACGCTCGTTAAAGTATTTGAAGAAAGCGTTTGTTGGGTGATAATTTATCTCTTTTTCGGTCTCATCAGACTATTTTACGAAAAAGGAACTGAGAGAGTTCTCTTTTAAGTTATTTTCTAGACTCTATAATCATGAAAAACCTTCGAGTTTTCTATCTTTGGACTCGTTAAACAAACATTGAAAGACCCATAATGGGACCGAACCACTCCTTCCTAGGGTTCGTTAAACATACTCCGAAGGACTCATCCGAAGGATGATCTTACATCAAAAAGAATATGTTATCCTCCTCAAGCTTGCGTAAAAATAAAGAGGTACTCACCAGAAATGGTGGGGGGGAATTTGGGAAAGGGATGTGTTCGTATTCGTATTATTGGCAGTAAGTGTCGCTCTTGAACATGACACCCCCCTATTCATTATCTGAAGCCGGTTTGGGAAATCCATTTGTCTCTCATTCAATTTGCTACAAGGTCATATCCTGGGTCATCTCTGATTCAATGCTGCCAAATCATTGGTCCTGTCATTCATATGTTCAAAAGAAGTTCATCCGAAGCCTCTATTGAGTCGACCATCTATAGTTGTCCATTCTCTCTGTGTCGGCCTTCCCTGTGTCCAGTTCAACTTACATCATACTCTGTTTCACCTTCAAAAACTGTTATTCATTTCATGTCATTTATGGGGGATACATCAAGGCCCTCATGTGACGAGTTTTGTTCTGTCGACTCCATCTCATTATCCGGAAACAAGACTTAGAAATCATTTGGTACCTTGTAACTTGCATGCCTCAATGGCAGGTTTCCTCACTTTTGATAGTGGGTTTTCATCATTAACCCCTGATTGGGAGATTCCGTCGAATGTTCAACCTCAACTCATTTATTCACATTTGGTGGATTGTACTAGTGTACCTTGGGAGTCATTGACATCAATGGTGATTTCCCTCGCACTTGTTAACAGTTTCATCAATGACTGGTAATCAAGTGGTTTCTACCATGTTTGACTTCAACACATGTAATCACATGGTTAGATTCGTACTTTTAGGTGACGGGATTGAAGACCCTGGATCTCATCTCTTTGGTCCAGGTTGCAATGGAATATGTATAATTTGTTGACACATAGATCCACTTTGGATGTCTCGTGGCTATGTCGTCTCAATTTGAATTTTCTTGCATGGATCCACAGTGTATTCTTGGTGGCTATGCGATATTTTTACGGCATGGATCCACGGTGTATGGTTGGTGGCCATGACCTATGTTTATGATGTCATCATTCTGTGATCTAAGTATGGGAATGCCTACCTCAGAACTAGTATGATATTATGTAGATGCTTGGTTGTTTGCAGGTTTCCAATTAGGTGCGCTCCTGGTTTCCGACACACACACAGAGTTTACAAAGTATTTCGGCTGTCACTGATTCTGGCCTCATACTTTAGGGGGCATTCTGTTACACATGATTTTGGTCATATAGATGGTGTATTAACAATGGTGTACTCAGGCTTCTAACAAGAACTTTCTCCTGAGAAAAGTGACATTCATCTCCTTCCAGAAAACATATTTTCAAAGTGATTTTGCAGGCTGCTTAGTGCTTCCTCTTATATGCAGAGTTTGGTGGGAATAATGAAGCATTCGTTTAAGGTCAGTCTTGATCAGATCCAAAAAAAAATGCTAAAAGGATATGGAAAAACCTTCTGGAATAGGGGCCTTATCAGGTTCCAGACTCTAAATGGATGAATGGATTTCATTCTTGGAGATAGGAATATTAAGCTCTATATTCTCCTCATTTGTGATCAAGGAAGGAATTTTCTCAAGCATAGAAGAATTTGTTCTTGATTAGCTTTATTATTTTGGGTATACAACTCAGAAAAATGATTTTTGGAAGCAGATTTGATTTCAGTAAAGTCAGTTAATACTGAGCCATCCTCTAGAGTTATTTTGGAGAGATTATTCCTTCTCTGCCTAATTTTATCTTGGTTTTTGAAATACCTTGTGTTTTTGTCTCCTTCTTGAAGCCATAATCTCTAAGACTTAAGGTGCCATATTTATTCTTCCCTTTTAAGAGCTTGTTGGTAGTTGCATTGTAAGTTAAATTCATCTCTTTGCAACTGAATTGACACATCTCTTTTTTCAAGATATTTTTGCAGCTCGACTAGTTTATTTTTTATTTGCAATTCAGAAGAGGGATGGAAAAAATGAAGCTTGGCCTACTATTTTAAAGATTGTTTTACCAAAGATCATTTTTGTTCCCAAATGTAGACCAGGATTATAGGGATCCAAGTTTTCTAGGTAGATTCAACCAAGTCCACCACTTCTTTATGTTGGAGCCACATCATATTAAAGTGGAAGGGAAGAGGGCCAAAATATGGGAGATCTTAAAGATGGAGGGATATGTGTTTATGATCATAAATGAGAGAGGGAAAAATGTAAGACTTGATTGAATAATTCCACTGTAGCAAGATGCTATGAACAAGAACTTGGTCAAGCCTTGTTGCAATATGACCAGTCCCAGCACGCATATTTGTCCATGTATATTTTCCTTGATATGGGGGGATGTCCATGAGATCCCAATCAAATAGAATTTCCTCAAGAATATTATGGAAGGGATCTCTTATGAAAATCCGCCCTCTTTTTTTTGAATTGGTCCTAATAAAATTTAAATCTCTAGCAATGACGCAAGGGTCTGTTAGACGAGCATTTCTCATATTTGAGATTAATCCCCAACATTATGATTTCTCACTGAGGTTTGATGGCATATAAACATTAATAATAGAGAAGGTGATATTGATATGCTTGTGATGAAATTTTGTAAAAATCCAATGTTGTAATTTGGAATAATGTATCAGACTTATATCTTGTTCGTTCCATAAAGTGTAGATTTTGTCGAAGGCACCTCTTGCATCTTTAGCTACTATGTTGTTTGTTTTCCAAAATCTTTTCCCTATTTTGATTACTTCTTTTGATTTCATCTTTGTCTCCTAAAGAATTTATGAGATCTTTGACAGCCTGGGTCTTTGGGGTGTTACCTAAACCCCTACAATTTCAGGAGACCACTATCATTAGTTAGGAAGGATAGATTGGGAACCCCTTTTTTCATTGTTTGTTCATTTTGTGCCTTGTTATTTTTCAATCCTCCTCCTATCATATTTGTTCTAATTTTCTAGGAACCTAGCAAGGCATATTTCTTTCCTTGTTCTTCCCTTACGTATTTGGCAGCTCTCCATCTTGATTTCCTTAGAAGAATTTCTTCTGAGGCTTTGTCATCTTGACCTTCTCCACCCTAGATTTATATTTCTGAGTTATATTTGGTGTATGAAAAGGATATTTTGGCATCTTTCAACGTACTCAAATCTTTCATCTGTATTCCAAGTGGATTGGGTAATATTCAATGGATTTTTGTTATGGAAATGGCTCCCTCTCTTGGATTCAAGGATGTTGCACCTAAAATAGACGAAGACTAAGGGATTATTTGGATTTAAGGTTTCTCTTGACTTGCTACTCCAACAATGAAGGGACCTTGGGATTCCTCCTCTGTAGATTCCTCTAGCTAGGACAAAGATTCAAACATGTTGGAGGGGGAAGAGACCTTTTTCGGAGGATTATCGAGAGGTTTGATAGGAGATTTCAGACCAATATAGGAAGGGCCTGTTGAATTTGGAGGATCATCTAGCTAACCATTGTTCCTACCAAATCCCATATTTTCGAATATCGCTCGCCATTGTTCCTCTCTTCCATCACTGGTTGGTTTCAATTCTGCCTTCTTGCAATTCCTTGCAAAATTTTTGTACTCGTCACAAAGTTTACATTTGAAGGGTAAATGTACACAGTCCAGTTGTTACACATGATCCCATTTGTCTAAGGTGATAATGATTGATTCAAGAATTCCTTTTTCTAGGTCAAGCTCTACACATATTCTAGCATAGGAGAATAAGCGCTCCTCTTGTTCTTCCCGATCTATATATTTTCCAATAGAGTTTCCAATACTTCGAAGTGTATCGTCACTCCAAAAATGCAGAGAAAGGTGCGAAAACCTTACCCAAACAAGAATAGTCGAAGGAACATCATTTTCATGATTGAAATTTGGGGTCCATTTGTTCAGATACATTCCTCTTGCTCCTAAAAAATTCAGTCCACTTCGAAATATTAAGTCCTGATCTTCCTTGTACTCAAAGATGAAAGAAAAAAATCCCCTTCCACATAAGAAATGATTTAGAGAACCTTTGATATGGGGTTTCCAATTTGTTTCCATCCATAAAGGAACCATTTTTGGAGACAGCTAGTTTCATGTGAATTGACCTATCAACCCTTGACCAACAAGTGCAAAATTTTTCTTTCTCGTTGTGGAGGGAGGAAGGGTGACCTTGGGAATTTCATCGATATTTTTCACAAATTTGGTGGGATAAACTTTCGATGCCTTGATAGAGGAAACTACCATCGCCTGGAAGGAGAGAGTTTCAGCGTTGGGAGGGGGCAGAGGCCCCTCCCCTCGTTTCTCGAAATCTCTACCAGAACTAGGGTTTTCAAAAACCAGTGCATGCTCCATAGCTCCTACTATAGCTTGGTACTTTGTTATTGATATGAGTAATATTGAAAGGCAACTTGTTATTGTAATTTTTTTCTATTGAAAGTCTCACGAGTTTCATTGACCATTTCTCCGAAGATGTTTCTTGTAGTTTTTATATAGCATGATGCATGATTCTTGGAGTCATTGGGTTTATTTTTATATTGTAAGTGGAAAGTACATCTATACATTCTTTCCGCTATATCCCTCATAGTTTTGTAAAAAAAAGTGTCCCTTCCATTAACTTCTAGCACCCCTCCAAATAAACTGAGGACCAAGTCTTCATCATTTACATCCTTTGTAATTTTTGTCTTCTTAGGATGACATTCCATTCCCTCGCTATCGTTCTCTGCACAAAATTAAAAAAATATGAATTTGAGTGTTTAAAACAGGTTAATGATTAATGTAAAAAAATTGCTTTTAGTAAAAAGTCAAAGAAAAAATTCACGTTGATTACCTTTTCATCCACCTAATTCCTTTATTTGTAACATTGCCATTAAAAATTTATGCTCTTTTTCACTTAGATTGCAAACAATCTTATTGAGTTTCTTAAATTTTTTGATCATTATTTTAAACCTACAGATAACTCAAATATATCAAAATTTTAATAAAACTAAAAAAATCCACCTTCTTCTCTTGTTGGGATGAGCTACCATCATGCTTTCTACAATAAGTTGTTTTCCTTGAACTTCTATCGGCTATATTCTATCAAAAAAATCTACGAATCATCAGATATAGAAATTATGAAATATTTTTTACAAAATAAGATATTGGTGCAAATAACAAAATAGTATGCACTGGTGGGTTAAACATATGTATATGCACCAGTATATGATTATCATGTTGTTACGAAATTTAAAATAGTTTGTTTAAAAATTGTTATATTCACGTGGTGCTCTATAAAGTAATAGAAGAGTTGGTGCCTCATTATTATTTATTGTGCAACGTTGAACCCGTGAACAAATTTAAAACATCTTGATTTTGGTATTAAAAACAATATTTTTTACATTTTAAACTTAGCGGTGTTGTTGACCAGAACATGTGCACTGATGCGTTATTCTTGTACAATGTGCACCACTAACCGCGGAAATGTTTTTTTCAAATAAAATTGACACCGACAAGGTTTGGGTTCCAATGTAATGAGTGGTCACATTACAATGGATATCATACGCCCCATATAAAAGTAAAAAAACCCTATAAAAATGTGTTTCTTAAAAAAAATCTCCTTGTGAAATATAGAGAGGGAAATCAAGAGAAACAACAAAAAAACTAGGGCTTCCAATACTGAAGGTAACTATGAAACCCTTTTTTTTTTAGAATGCACTGAAAATTGTTGAAGTCAAATAGGGGAAAGATTGAGATGATCAATAGAATGAAATCACATACCTTAAATTTCTCCTCTATAGAATTGTATGTGACCTACGGTGATCCCTTACAAATTTATCTCTTCAAAAAATATACCCACTCCAAAGTCTTTGTTGGTAAATCTCTCTTGCACAAATCTCCTCTTTAAATTTTGGCAAAAGAATGAAACAATGATTAGTGTTTTCATTTATAAACATATACATTTATAAAAATGATATTCCCACTCATTTTTTCGTTGTATATTTCGGCGCATTGATGATATACACACGTGCTATTTTTTTTGTAACTTACTATAGTTTAAACCGCATCGGTGTGCTTTTTACATAAAAATGCACCGACAAACAATTTAATTGACAAAGTACATATGCAAACCTCCACAGTTAAATTTTTTGGACGTTTTCCTTTGCATGGGAAAAAATGAAGGTCGCTTTTCAATGTCTCTCATAATTTAGCACACTTGTGCATTTTATATATACAGACTTGTTGATCTTGAATATGGTTTAATATATTTAAGATAACATGATGAGGATAAATCCCCCTGCGTTTTTAAAGAGGTGATACTCCTCTATCAATATTTCATACTTTACAAAAGAAGGCTATAAAATACTAAGTTTTCATAAGATAAATATTTACGTGAAAAGGGCAGTTGAGAGAGGACCAATCTCATTCAGAAAATGAATATTCATAATATGATACAAGTTTGTAAACCATAAGGATAAGGAATTTGAAAAGATAGCAGTTCCATCATAGCATGATCAAAGTAACACATCATTGGACAAGATAAGAAACACAACTCGCGTTCACAGAGAACTTGATATGATTATTGCATTAAACTCAAAAAATATTTTGATGGACATGCATTTGAAACCTCATGCTTAAAATCAAAGTATGAGAAATCACGAATGTATTTCCCCAAATATTTCTCTCGAGATCCTCAAAAAATATACAAATGTTTGTATTGAAAATAATAATGTATGAAATGTTTATGAAAAAGTAAAAGGCATTCATCCTTCAAGGAGGAGTGGGAATGGGCTCTCGTGGATCATGAAATTAAAGAAAGACCTGGAAGATAGAATTCTTATGAGAGGGAACACATCTGTATAGGTGAAAACCACACACATACAAGCTATGGATAAAATTCCAAACCATGGTATTAAACTAGATCATTTGACATATCTTGCTCAAGCAGCTCTTTCCTCAGTGGTTGATAAATAAAAGTGTTCTAAGTTGAATGTGTTATAATTCTTTATAGTTTGAAAGAAAAATATAGATAATCAAACAAGAGATTTACATATTTGTTAAGGTATATATTCTAATGGTTATTATATTTTGATTTATTTTCTAAAATATATTTGCAAGATTTAAATATTTGTATCAATTATGACAATTAATTAATCTTAATGCGGGAAATTATTTCCATCAAATAATGTAATTCATAGTAAACATAAAGAGGCATAGAAATGTTGAAATATTTGGATGTTGGATATAAAGTATATCATGCATGTATGAAATTGTATTCTATAAAAATGTTGATACCAAGATGAGTCATATGTTCAAAATGCTCTAACGTAAAGGGATGGCATGTTCCACAGAAGGTATTATTCCACTCATGCATAATTCCAAGAATGAAATGGATGTTTCATATCAAATATTTAGTTGAATATAGGAAATGGCATGTAAAAAATAAGAGTTTTTAAGGCTTGTTTCACATCCCCATTGGTTCCAAGGAAATAAAGCACATAGAGAATACTAAACTTGAATAATTTATAAGTGAACTATTGTTGATGTTCAGATTGGTCAAGATCCGAACAACAACCTCATGAGGATATGAATCCCCCTACGTTTTTATAGAGGTGGTACTCATCTGTAATTGTCAAAAAGAAGTAGCTTGATGTTCTTGGATTGGACTACCAAATGGGAGAATGCTAAACATCAAACCTCAAATATTTATTATTTTGTTTTATATATAAAATGGATCTTGATAGCTAGGTCTGCTCTTTAAACAAAACATTTTATCCAAGATAAACCAAGCATCTTTTTTACAAATAAAAGATAATGAAGGGATTCAAAATAAAATAAAAAATTGTATTCAAATTCATTATTACAACACTCTAAAACACATACAAACTAAATATGCATATATATCTTCTCACAAGAAAAAAGAGTGAAATGATATTTGATCATTTCAGAGAACTTTAAATGAGTATTGCATTCAAAACTGAAAAGAAATTGATAGGCACACTCCAAAAATCTCACACTCGGAAATCCCAAAATATGAGAAATCATTAAAGTTATGGCCCGAAATAGTTCTTTGTCGAGTTAATTACATGAAAGATATTTCTCATTACATAGCACTCAGTAAACCAATTGAGTAATGCTTCAGAAATAAAGTCTACCAAACACAAGGACTAAACTCCCATGAATAAATTATACAATCATGGCTTACATTTATCAGTCACATAGATGGTTGTAAAATACTCCTATGATCTATTAAGAAAAGTCCTAGAAGAATACAAGAAAAACACTCAAGAACTTAGTCTTATGCTTCGTTCAGAAATACAAGCATAAATCCTTGAGAAAAATAGTGTAGAATATGGAGAAGCAAGAAAGTGGATATCTATGTTTGTTGATCAGAGATTTGGCTGCATGTTCATGGTTGGACCTTTTCTATTCTGATATTATAACTTCTGTCTCACCTATTTTTTGTTGGTGCTATCTCTTTTAAAATATGCTTCCATTGCTTCTTGAAGTAGTTAAGGTTTTGGTCTTTCTAGGAAATTCCACACGCTTTTCTTCTTGGAGTAACCACTTTAATTAATTCTTTAAGAAGCCTCATTAATAACTTTATGTCATTGAAATTCATGCCTTTAAGTGGGGACCATTTTGTTTTTAATAAAAGTCATTTAATAAACTTTTATTTTCAAAATTCAAACTGACTGCCTTTTAAAAAGTGGATTGTATTTTAAGATTTTTGAGTATGATATTTGATTTCTCAGCCATTGAAATCATCATAGAAGCAATATTCATCATTCTATATTTTCAAAGAGTCCTCTTGAGTGCAATTTGGATAGACTTGGGAAGTCGAGGTTCCAAACAAATTTATCAACAAACCATCAAAACATAGTTGACTATTATTTTAATTTTTGGGAGAATTATGGCCAAATTAATCCATTAAAAACTATCCCATCATCCTTCTCATCAAATTTTCTTTCCAACTAGGTATAGTTTGTCTAAAACCGATGCCCGGATCTCAATTTATGACCTTCGAAAAATCGTTGTTCAGCAGTTGTCCATCCAATTTGTGGGTTAATCTTGGCCCTTCATTAAAATTCACCTTCTAAAATCCCACATGCATTATGGTAGCCGATAGTATAGTGTTTATATGGTAAATTCTTCCATACCATTCCTGTGAAGTAAAAGGAAACTATGGATGTCAAACCTTAGGAAAATCATGACTTAATAAAAAAATTGATGGCAAACTTGCCCAGTCATCGACCATTAAGCATCCTCTTCATCACCCAGTTACTGTTGAGTTAGCATCCATGTCATCTCCATATGTCTCACTATGATCATTTTCCATAGGCTTTCACATGTCATCACGTAATTGGTCACCACATGTCATCACGTGATTGGTTGCCACATGTTATCATGTGATTGGTTAACATATCTTGGAATTAAACTTAGGAAATAAGTCAAGTATGGGAGAGTGGGGAGATATTATGAGAGGGGGGGAGAATTATGGAGGTTCGGTGGGGTGTTGTGGGTGTAGGGGGTGGATCTGATGTGACTTTCACGGTGTAGTGAGGGATATGGAGAGATAAGGAGGGGAAAGGAGAAGGGGAATCTAAACCCTTGAAGGAGAGAGAATGGGGTGTGGAGAAGTGATGACATTGGAAAGAGGATCGGATGTAAAGGAGGTTGTGGGGGTAGAGGAGAAAGGATAAGGGGCATCCAAACCCATGGAGAAGAGAGGTAGTGTGGAGAGGGGGAAGGGAAAATGAAAAAAAATTGTAACTATGGTAGAGTATAAGAGAGGAGGGAGAATATAAGAGAGGAGAGTTATTGAAATAGACTAAGTATAGTATTAGAGTATAAGAAAGGAGAGTTCTCGAAATAGACTAAGTATAGTATAAGAGAATATAAGAGTTAAGAGCGTGTAGGAGAGGCAAGTCTTGAAATAGAAAATAGACTAAGTATAGTATTGAGTATAAGAGAGGAGAGTCTTATGAGATACGAAGAGAGAAGTATAAGAAGGATAAGAGGGAAAAAAATACTAAGACTAAGTATGAGAATATTGAAAAGAGTGAGGAGAGTACTTAGTCAAAAACTTAGAAATGGAGAGGAAAAAGGAACACAACACTTAGAAAATTGTTTTTTGCAATTTTCCATTGTCTCTGTCGGACTTATGAACAAAATTATGAATATCTTGGGCATACATACTTGAATTTTGATTCCAAAAAATGCATGATGAAGTTGAAACTGAGGGCTACATCATGAGTTGATCAGAATGCACAAATTCCTTCTTCTAATTTTATTTTTTAATTCCAAAGATCGGAAAATTGAGGTGACCGAATTTTTATCGACAATTGCCTCCAACTGTGGGACATTAAACCCATGTGGGTTGATGAGAACACCAGAATATGAATACCATCTGACTTCTCCATTAGGATATGGAGTCATATTCAAAATAAATTCTTGTAATTCCTCCTCCATGGAGTCATCTTCAAGCACTCCATCTAGCAACTATTTTATTACAAAAAACTTGGACTGAAGAAACAAACTATGTACAAAGAATATCTACCTACCTTATCCTACTCGGAGGAAAGGGACACTTTCAAGTGTAGGTAGATTTCCAATGGATCCATTCAAGAATCCAACTGATATGTGGAATGAACTCTAGAATTGGGGAACATATCGGTGCTACTACCAAGGAGTCAAGGACATGCCCAAAGTGTGTTGAGGTGAAATTGAGCAATATGTGACCAGTATTTTATTGCATTGCTTGGCCAATAATGCTTTGGAACAATGATTCAATATAATCAATTCTTCGTTGCTCAAAAATGTTGTTGTCTTTGGTTGGATGAGTATTTTCCAATTTGAAAATACTTTCATCTTTCTCCTTATCGTCAACCACAATCAAAATTCTTGGCTCATCAACAATGTCTTGAAAGCATTCTTTCTTCATGAAATGACAATCTTGTCCATCATTGTTCTTGGGATTAATTTCTTCCAACAATTCTTCTTGTTGAAAATGTTCTTGTGACTTTTCATCATCAATATGCAGCCATTGCAAAACTGTTGCAAAATGTTCCTCATGATCTTGTTGTGAATTTGGTGGAGGCTCTTCAATTTCAATTTTAAACTTGTTGCCTAAAAGATCCTCATATGGAGTATATGAGAAGCTTAAATATTCATTGTCTTGCATCCATATGGGAGAGGGTGGGTGGGAAGCAACATGGAAAACATTTGGGATTAAATTTTCAACAAATGAAGTTTCCAACACATCCCAACTAGTAATGGTCTCAGGAAGCAATGAATAGAACCATTCATGAGCATTCCCATGCAGAGTTTGCGCAAATAATCGACATGTAAAATTATCTTCAATAAGATTGAAAACATCACATGTGATTTTGAATTCAAACAAATGTTTCTATGCATCCTTTAAAGTATTCCCAAATAATCTAGAAAATATTTCAATAGAAATATCTGGCATTTCAAAATCTACTTATGGCAGATTTAAAGGGCTTTTATGTAATCGCCTCATTCTTTGGTTACCTCTTCCTTTTCCCACATCTTGTAAATTCATTGATGGACTTGGTGGAGAAGGAAAATGAGCATCACAACATGAAAGAAACTCTTCAGAGGAGTCATAATATAGATCTTATTGATATTCTTGAATATTTCCAATGGAGTTGTCAAGGCATTTAATAATTATTTCAATGGAATCGCCAAGGAGTTACACCTCCCAAATTTTTTATTGTTCTTGGCTCTTTTTGAGGTCATTCAAATATTTTTGGATAATCTTTTTATAAACCTCATGCATCTAGAACAAGTAGCAGTCTTTTTTTATCTTCTTTTTGAAACTTCGAACCATGGAGACTATCATCCCTCAATCAAACTTGAAACAAAGCCTCGGGTATATTGAAAACAAATTGTACCCCAGTATGGTCACCAAAAATGTTGATATTCATATTGTTCAATATCCAAACAACAAACTCATGAGGATATGAATCCCCCTACATTTTTATAGAGGTGGTACTCCTCTGTAATTGTCCAAAAGATGTAGCTTGATCTTCTTGGATTGGACTGCCAAATGGGAGAATTATAAACAACAAACCCCAAATATTTATTACTTTTTTTTATGTATAAAATGGTTCTTGATAACCAAATCTACTCTTTCAATACAACATTTTCTCAGAGATAAACTAAGAATCCTTTTTATAAATAAAATATAATGAAGGGCTTCAAAGTCAAAATAATTATGTATTCAACTTCATTATTACAACCCTCTGAAACACATACAAACTGAATATGCATCCATATCTTGTCACAAGAAAAAAGAGTGAAATGAACTTGAGCATTTTAGAGAACTTTAAAGGATTACTACATTCAAAACTGAAAATAATTTGATAGGCACACTCCAAAAATCCCACACTTAGAAATCCTAAAATCTAAGAAATCATTAAATTTATGCCCCGAAATAGTTCTATGTCGAGTTAATTACATGAAATATATTTCTCATTACATAGCATTCAGTAAACCAATTGACAAATGCTTCAGAAATAAATTTTGCCAAACGCAAGGACTAAACTCCCATGAGTAAATTAGACAATCATGACTTAAATTTATCAGTCACATAGATGGTTATAAAACACTTCTATGACATATTAAGCAAAGGCCTGGAAGAATACAAGAAAAACACTCAAGAACTCAGTCTTATGCTCAGTTCAAAATACAAGCATAAATCCTTGAGAAAAATAGTGTAGAAGATGGAGAAGCAAGAAAAATGGAGATCTTTGTTTTTTTATCAGAGATTTGGCTACATGTTGATGGTTGGACATTTTCTATTCTTATATTTTGACTACCCTCTCACTTCTTTTTTTTATGGTGCTCTGTCTCTTTTAAAATCCGCTTCCATTG
The DNA here is from genome assembly GCA_032191745.1 of Picea mariana. Classification (NCBI taxonomy): domain Eukaryota; kingdom Viridiplantae; phylum Streptophyta; class Pinopsida; order Pinales; family Pinaceae; genus Picea; species Picea mariana. The sequence continues at coordinate 322,121 of JASDQU010735882.1, read as the reverse complement.
CTTCTTGAGGTAGTTAAGGTGTTGGTCTTTCTAGGAACTTCCACGCGCTTTTCTTCTTGGAGTAACCACTTTAATTAATTCTTTATTGAATCCTAATTAATAACTTTGTGTCATTGAAATTTGTGCCTTAAAGTGGGGGCCATTTCGTTTTTAACAAAAGTCATTTACTAAACTTTTATTTTCAAAATTTAAATTGACTGCCTTTTAAAAAGTGGATTGTGTTTTAATTTTTTGAGCATTATATTTGATTTATCAGCCATGGAAAACACCATGCAATAAATATTCATCATTATATATTTCCAAAGAGTCTTCTTGAGCACAATTTGTAGTTATGGATCTAAATTTGTAGCCTTGGAAAGTCGAGGTTCCAAACAAATTTATCAGCAAACCATCAAAACACAGTTGATTGTTCTTTTAATTTCTGGGAAAATTATGGCCAAATTCAACCCTTAAAACCTATTCCATAGTCTTCCTCATAGAATTTCCTTTCTAATGAGGTATAGTTTTTATAAAAAGGACACCCAGATCTCAAGTTATGACCTTCGAAAAATCGTTACTCAACAATCGTTCATCCAATTAGTGGGTTAATCTTGGCACTTCATTAAAATTATCCTTCTAAAATACCACATGCATTGTGGTAGTTGATAGCATAGTGTTTATATGGTGAATCCTTCCATACCCTTCATGTGAAGAAAAAGGAAACTATGGAGGTCGAACCTTTGGAAAATCATGACTTGATAAAAATATTGATGGCCCACTTGCCCAGTCCACGCCCTATAAGCATCCTTGTCATCACCCAGTCAACATCGAGTCAGCATCCATTTCATCGTCATAGGTATCAATGTGATAAGTTTCCATAGGCTTCCAAATTTCATCATGTAATTGATCGCCACATGTCATCACGTGATTGGTTTCCACATGTCATCACGTGATTGGTTAACATATCTTGGAATTAAACTTAGGAAATAAGTTAAGTATGGGAGAGTGGGGAGATATGACAAGAAGGGGAGGAATTATGGAGTTTTGGTGGGGTATCGCAAGGGTAGGGGGTGCATCATATGTGAGTTTCATGGCGTGGTGAGGGATATGGAAAAATAAGGAGGGGAAAGGAGAAGTGGAATCCAAACCCATGAAGGAGCGAAAATGGGGTGTGAAGGAGTGATGACATACGAGAGAGGATCGGATGTAGAGGAGGTCATGGGGGTAGAGGAGAGAGGAGAAGGGGCATCTGAACCCGCAGAGAATCAACGTAGTGTAGAGAGGGGGAAGGGAAAATGAAAAAAAAATCTAAGTGTGGTAGAGTATAAGAGAGGAGAGTTCTTGAAATATACTAAGTATAGTATTAGAGTATAAGAGAGGAGAGTTCTTGAAATAGACTAAGTATAGTATAAGAGAATATAAGAGTTAAGATAATGTAAGAGAGGTGAGTCTTGAAATATAAAGTAGACAAAGTATAGTACTCAATTAATATTCTCCCTTCATTAAAATTCGCTTTCTAAAATCCCACATGCATTTTGGTAGTTGATAGTATAGTGTTCATATGGTAATGTCTTACATACCCTTCATGTGAAGAAAAAGGAAACTATGGAGGTTGAACATTAGGAAAATCATGACTTAATGAAAATTTTGATGGCCCACTTGCCCAGTCATCGCCCAATAAGAATCCTTGTCATCACTAGTCAGCATCGAGTCAGTGCCTATGTCATCACCATATGTCTCACCATGATAATTTGCATAGGCTACCACACGTCATCACGTAATTGGTCTCCACATGTCATCACATGATTGATCACCACATGTCATCACGTGATTGGTTAACATATCTTGGAATTAAAATTAAGAAATAAGTTAAGTATAGGAGAGTGGGGAGATATGACGAGAAGGGGGGGAATTATGGCAGGTCGGTGAGGTATCACGAGGGTAGGGGGTGGATCAGATGTGAGTGTCATGGCGCTATGAGGGATATGGAGAGTTAAGAATGGTAAAGGAGAAGGGGCATCCAAACCCATGAAGGAGAGAGAATGTGGTGTGGAGGAGTAATGACATAGGAGAGAGGATAAGATGTAGAGTAGGTCTTAGGGGTAGAGGAGAAAGGAGAAGGGGCATCTGAACCCGTGGAGAAAAGAGGTAGTGTAGAGAGGGGGAAGGGGAAATGAAAAATTCTAAGTGTGGTAGAGTATAGGAGAGGAGGGAGAGTATAAGAGAGGACAGTTCTTGAAATAGAATAAGTATATTATTAGAGTATAAGAAAGGACAGTTCTTGAAATAGACTAAGTATAGTATAAAAGAATATAAGAGTTAAGAGAATGTAAGAGAGGTGAGTCTTGAAATACAAAATAGACTAAGTATTGTACTGAGTATAAGAGAGAAGATACGAAGAGAGAAGTATAAGAAGTTGATCTAGATTTGTAAATGGAACGAAATTAAATACAAAGTTATAACAAAAACATGGAGATACAGTGAAACTTGACTTCTATTAATAAATGAAATGTGCTAAACTGTAAAAATGCAGAATGAAACAAACACGCTCGAATGGTGGTAGCTTATCTCTGAGAAGAGATGTGAAGGATATGTGCATTCACCAAAGCACATTAAAATGAGTTCGAACGGCCTTTTTATCATAAATAAGCAATTGGGAAACCATAAACATCCAAAAACCTAACCCTAGGAGACAAAATGCAAAAATTCTTGTGGGCCCCAATGGGGTTAGTTGGTATGCAGACTTCTCGAGGTCATAACTTTTGCATGCGATATTTGTTTGGTGCACTCGATAGCCCGTTATAAAGTTCTAGCTGAGAAGTACACACTTCAGAAGGCCAAATAATACCCTTCAAGCACTATTTGGGACATTGTCGCGCCCAAAAAATGTCGTTTAAGGCCTCAAAATGGCCCCCGAAGTTCACGACCAAAAAAACTGTAGAAACACTACCAAAATGGAAAACTATTCCTTGATCTAGTGGAATAGGTGGGTGGCCACTGATATCCACACGGAACAATCCTCCCCCCTCAGAAATCAATAGTTGTTAGACAAATGAGAAGGGGGGGGGGGTGGTGAATCAATTATTACCATGCTTAAACAATTATGCTTATTTTAAACTCTTTACAGAGCACTCAATGACAATCACAATAATGCAGAGAGGTAAGCAAT
>JASDQU010735882.1:300987-317676 GCA_032191745.1 Picea mariana | reverse complement strand
TTGGTTGTGGAAATACCTTGTGTTTTTGTCTCCTTCTTGAAGCCATAAGCTCTAAGACTTAAGGTGCCATATTTATTCTTCCCTTTTAAGAGCTTGTTGGTAGTTGCATTGTAAGTTAAATTCATCTCTTTGCAACTGAATTGAGACATCTCTTTTTTCAAGATATTTTTGCAGCTCGACTAGTTTATTTTTTATTTGCAATTCAGAAGAGGGATGGAAAAAATGAAGCTTGGCCTACTGTTTTAAAGATTGTTTTATCAGAGATAATTTATGTTCCCAAATGTAGACCGGGATTCTAGGGATCCAAGTTTTCTAGGTAGATTCAACCAAGTCCACCACTTCTTTATGTTAGATCCACATCATATTAAAGTGGAAGGGAAGAGGGCCAAAATATGGGAGATATTAAAGATGGAGGGATATGTGTTTATGATCATAAATTAGAGAGGGAAAAATGTAAGACTTGATTGAAGAATTCCACAGTAGCAAGATGCTATGAACAAGAACTTGGTCAAGCCTTGTTGCAATATGACCAGTCCCAGCACGCATATTGGTCCATGTATATTTTCCTCAATATGGAGGGATGTCCATGAGATCCCAATCAAATAGAATTTCCTCAAGAATACTATGGAAGGGATCTCTTATGAAAATCCTCCCTCTTTTTTTTGAATTGTTCCTAATAAAATTTAAATCTCTAGCAATCACGCAAGGGTCTGTTAGACAAGCATTTCTCATATTTGAGATTAATCCCCAACATTATGATTCCTCACTGAGGTTTGATGGAGTATAAACATTAATAATAGAGAAGGTGATATTGATATGCTTGTGATGAAATTTGGTAAAAATCCAATGTTGTAATTTGGAATAATGTATCAGACTTATCTCTTGTTCGTTCCATAAAGTGTAGATTTTGTCGGAGGCACCTCTTGCATCTTTCACTACTATGTTGTTTGTTTTCCAAAAGATTTTCCCTATTTTGATTACTTCTTTTGATTTCATCTTTGTCTCCTAAAGAATTTATGAGATCTTTGACAGCCTGGGTCTTTAGGGTGTTACCTAAACCCCTACAATTTCAGGAGACCACTATCATTAGTTAGGAAGGATAGATTGGGAACCCATTTTTTCATTGTTTGTTCACTTTGTGCCTTGTTATTTTTCAATCCTCCTCCTATCATATTTGTTATAATTTTCTAGGAACCTAACAAGGCATATTTCTTTCCTTGTTCTTCCCTTGCATATTTGGCAGCTCTCTGTCTTGATTTCCTTGGAAGAAGAGGCTTTGTCATCTTGACCTTCTCCACCCTAGATTTCTATTTCTGAGTTATATTTGTTGTATGAAAAGGATATTTTGGCATCTTTCAATGTACTCAAATATTTCATCTGTATTTCAAGTGGACTGGGTAATATTAAATGGATTTTTGTTATGGCAATGGCTCCCTCTCTTAGATTCAAGGATGTTGCACCCGAACTAGACGAAGACTAAGGGATTATTTGGATTTAAGGTTGCTCTTGACTTGCTACTCCAACAATGAAGGGACCTTGGGATTCCTCCTCTGTAGATTCCTCTATCTAGGACAAATATTCAAACCTATTGGAGGGGGAAGAAACCTTTTTCGGAGGGTTATCATGAGGTTTGATAGGAGATTTCGAACCAATATAGGAAGGGCCTGTTGAATTTGGAGGATCATCTAGCTGACCATTGTTCCTACCAAATCCCATATTTTCGGATATTGCTCGCCATTGTTCCACTCTTCCATCACTGGTTGGTTTCAATTATGCCTTCTTGCAATTCCTTGCAAAATTTTTGTACTCATCATAGAGTTTACATTTGAAGGGTAAATGTACATAGTCCAGTTGTGACACATGATCCCATTTGTCTAAGGTGATAATGATTGATTCAAGAATTCCTTTTTCTAGGTCAAGTTCTACACATATTCTAGCATAGGAGAATAGGAGCTCCTCTTGTTCTTCCCAATCTATATATTTTCCAATAGAGTTTCCAATACTTCGAAGTGTATCGTCACTCCAAAAATGCAGAGAAAGGTGAGAAAACCTTACCCAAACAAGAACGGTCGAAGGAACATCATTTTCATGATTGAAATTTGGGGTCCATTTGTTCGGATACATTCCTCTTGCTCCTAAAAAATTTAGTCCACTTCGAAATATTAAGTCCTAATCTTCCTTGTACTCAAAGATGAAAGAAAAAAATCCCCTTCCACATAAGAAATGATTCAGAGAACCTTTGATATGGGGTTTCCAATTTGTTTCCATCCATAAAGGAACCATTTTTGGAGACGGCCAGTTTCATGTGAATTGACCTATCAACCCTTGACCAACAAGTGCAAAATCTTTCTTTCTCGTTGTGGAGGGAGGAAGGGTGACCTTGGGAATTTCATCAATATTTTTCACAAATTTGGTGGGATAAACTTTCGATGCCTTGATAGAGGAAACTACCATCGCCTAGAAGGAGAGAGTTTCAGCGTTGGGAGGGGGCGGAGGCCCCCTCCCCTCATTTCTCGAAATCTCTACTAGAACTAGGGTTTTCAAAAACCAGTGCATGCTCCATAGCTCCTACTATAGCTTGGTACTTTGTTATTGATATGAGTAATATTGAAAGAAAACTTGTTATTGTAAGTTTTTTCTATTGCAAGTCTCACGAGTTTCATTGACCATTTCTCCGGAAATGTTTCTTGTAGTTTTTATATAGCATGATGCATGATTCTTGGAGTCATTGGGTTTATTTTTATATTCTAAGTGGAAAGTACATCTATACATTCTTTCCGCTATATCCCTCATAGTTTTGTGAAAAAAAGTGTCCCTCCCATTAACTTCTAGCACCCCTCCAAATGAACTGAGGACCAAGTCATCATAATTTACATCCTTCGTAATTTTTGTCTTCTTAGGATGACATTCCATTCCCTCGCTATCGTTCTCTGCACAAAATTAAAAAAATATGAAATTGAGTGTTTAAAACAGGTTAATGATTAATGTAAAAAAATTGTTTTTAGTAAAAATTCAAAGAAAAAATTCACATTGATTACCTTTTCATCCACCTAATTCCTTTATTTGTAACATTTCCATAAAAAAGTTATGCTTTTTTTTCACTTAGATTGCAAAAAATCTTATCGAATTTCTTAAAGTTTTTTATCATTATTTTAAACCTACAGATAACTCAAATATATCAAATTTTTAATAAAACTAAAAAAATCCACCTTCTTCTCTTATTGGGATGAGCTACCATCATGCTTTCTACAATAAGTTGTTTTCCTTGAACTTCTATCGGCTATCTTCTATCAAAAAAATCTATGAATCATCAGATATAGAAATTATGAAATACTTTTTACAAAATAAGATTTTGGTGCAAATAAAAAAATAGTATGCATTGGTGGGTTAAACATATGTATATGAACCAGTATATGATTATCATGTTGTTACGAAATTTAAAATAGTTTGTTTAAAAATTGTTATATTCACTTGGTGCTCTATAAAGTAATAGAAGAGTTGGTGCCTCATTGTTATTTATTGTGCAACGTTGAACCCGTGAACAAATTTAAAACATCTTGATTTTGGTATTAAAAACAATATTTTTTACATTTTAAACTCAGCGGTGTTGTTGACCAGAACATGTGCATTGATGCGTTATTCTTGTACAATGTGCACCGCTAACCGCGAAAATGTTTTTTTTAAATAAAATTAACACCGACAAGGTTTTGGATCCAATGTAATGAGTGGTCACATTGCAACGGATATCAAACGCCCCATATAAAAGTAAAAAAAAACTATAAAAATGTGTTGCTTAAAAAAAATCTCCTTGTGAAATATAGAGAGGGAAATCAAGAGAAACAACAAAAAAACTAGGGTTTCCAATACTGAAGGTAACTATGAAACCCTTTTTTTTTAGAATGCACTGAAAATTGTTGGAGTCAAATAGGGGAAAGATTGAGATGATCAATAGAATGAAATCACATACCTTAAATTTCTCCTCTATAGAATTGTATGTGACCTACGGTGATCCCTTACAAATTTATCTCTTCAAAAAATATACCCACTCCAAAGTCTTTGTTGGTAAATCTCTCTTGCACAAATCTCCTCTTTAAATTTTGGCAAAAGAATGAAACAATGATTAGTATTTTCATTTATAAACATATACATTTATAAAAATGATATTCCCACTCATTTTTTTGTTGTATATTTCAGTGCATTGATGATATACGCACGTGTTGGTTTTTTTTGTAACTTACTATAGTTTAAACCGCATTGGTGTGCTTTTTACATAAAAATGCACCAACAAATAATTTAATTGACAAAGTATAGATGCAAACCTCCACAGTTAAAATTTTGTGGAGGTTTTCCTTTGCACAGGAAAAAATAAAGGTCACTCTTCAATGTCTCTCATAATTTATCACACTTGTGCATTTTATATATACAGACTTGTTGATCTTGAATATGGTTTAACATATTTAAGATAACATGATGAGGATAAATGCCCCCTACGTTTTTAAAGAGGTGATACTCCTCTATCAATATTTCATACTTTACAAAAGAAGGCTATAAAATACTAAGTTTTCATAAGATAAATATTACGTGAAAAGGACAGTTGAGAGAGGACCAATCTCATTCAGGAAATGAATATTCATAATATGATACAAGTTTGTAAACCATAAGGATAAGGAATTTGAAAAGATAACAGTTCCATCATAGCATGATCAAAGTAACACATCATTGGACAAGATAAGAAACACAACTTGCGTTCATAGAGAACTTGATATGATTATCGCATTAAACTCAAAAAATGTTTTGATGGACATGCATTTGAAACCTCATGCTTAAAATCAAAGTATGAGAAATCACGAATGTATTTCCCCAAATATTTCTCTCAGGATCCTCAGAAAATATACAAATGTTTGTATTGAAAATAATAATGTATGAAATGTTTATGAAAAAGTAAAAGGCATTCATCCTTCAAGGAGGAGTGGGAATGGGCTCTCGTGGATCATGAAATTAAAGAAAGACTTGGAAGACAGAATTCTAATGAGAGGGAACACATCTATATAGGTGAAAACCACACACATATAAGCTATGGATAAAAGTCCAAACCATGGTATTAAACTAGATCATTTGACTTATGTTGCTCAAACACCTCTTTCCTCAGTGGTTGATAAATAAAAGTGTTCTAAGTTGCATGTGTTATAATTCTTTATAGTTTGAAAGCAAAATATAGATAATCAAACAAGAGATTTACATATTTGTTAAGGTATATATTCTAATGGTTATTATATTTTGATTTATTTTCTAAAATATATTTGCAAGATTTAAATATTTGTATCAATTATGACAATTAATTAATCTTAATGCGGGAAATTATTTCCATCAAATAATGTAATTCATAGTAAACATAAAGAGGCATAGAAATGTTGAAATATTTGGATGTTGGATATAAAGTATATCATGCATGTATGAAATTGTATTCTATAAAAATGTTGATACCAAGATGAGTCATATGTTTAAAATGCTCTAACGTAAAGGGATGGCATGTTCCACAGAAGGTATTATTCCACTCATGCATAATTCCAAGAATCAAATGGATGTTTTGTATCAAATATTTAGTTGAATATAGGAAATGGCATGCAAACAATAAGAGTTTTTAAGGCTTGTTTCACATCCCCATTGGTTCCAAGGAAATAAAGCACATAGAGAATACTAAACTTGAATAATTTATAAGTGAACTATTGTTGATGTTCATATTGGTCACGATCCAAACAACAACCTCACGAGAATATGAATCCCCCTACTTTTTTATAGAGGTGGTACTCATCTGTAATTGTCCAAAAGAAGTAGCTTGATGTTCTTGGATTGGACTACCAACTGGGAGAATGCTAAACATCAAACCTCAAATATTTATTGTTTTGTTTTATATATAAAATGGATCTTGATAGCTAGTTCTGCTCTTTAAATAAAACATTTTATCCAAGATAAACCAAGCATCCTTTTTACAAATAAAAGATAATGAAGGGATTCAAAATAAAATAAAAAATTGTATTCAAATTCATTATTACAACACTCTAAAACACATACAAACTAAAGATGCATATATATCTTCTCACAAGAAAAAAGAGTGAAATGATATTTGATAATTTCAGAGAACTTTAAATGAGTATTGCATTCAAAACTGAAAATAAATTGATAGGCACACTCCAAAAATCTCACACTCGGAAATCCCAAAATATGAGAAATCATTAAAGTTATGCCTCGAAATAGTTATTTGTCGAGTTAATTACATGAAAGATATTTCTCATTACATAGCACTCAGTAAACCAATTGACTAATGCTTCAGAAATAAAGTCTACCAAACACAAGGACTAAACTCCCATGAATAAATTATACAATCATGGCTTACATTTATCAGTCACATAGATGGTTGTAAAATACTCCTATGATCTATTAAGAAAAGGCCTAGAAGAATACAAGAAAAAAACTCACGAACTTAGTCTTATGCTCCGTTCAAAAATACAAGCATAAATCCTTGAGAAAAGTAGTGTAGAATATGGAGAAGCAAGAAAAATGGATATCTATGTTTGTTGATCAGAGATTTGGCTGCATGTTCATGGTTGGACCTTTTCTATTATGATATTATAACTGCCCTCTCACCTCTTTTTTGTTGGTGCTATCTCTTTTAAAATATGCTTCCATTGCTTCTTGAAGTAGTTAAGGTTTTGGTCTTTCTAGGAAATTCCACACGCTTTTCTTCTTGGAGTAACCACTTTAATTAACTCTTTAATAAGCCTCATTAATAACTTTATGTCATTGAAATTCATGCCTTTAAGTGGGGACCATTTTGTTTTTAATAAAAGTCATTTAATAAACTTTTATTTTCAAAATTCAAACTAACTGCCTTTTAAAAAGTGGATTGTATTTTAAGATTTTTGAGCATGATATTTGATTTATCATCCATTGAAATCATAATAGAAGCAATATTCATCATTCTATATTTGCAAAGAGTCCTCTTGAGTGCAATTTGGATAGACTTGGGAAGTCGAGGTTCCAAACAAATTTATCAGCAAACCATCAAAACATAGTTGACTATTATTTTAATTTTTGGGAGAATTATGGACAAATTAATCCATTAAAAACTATCCCATCATCCTTCTCATCAAATTTTCTTTCCAACTAGGTATAGTTTGTCTAAAACTGATGCCCGGATCTCAAGTTATGACCTTCGAAAAATCGTTGTTCAGCAGTTGTCCATCCAATTTGTGGGTTAATCTTGGCCCTTCATTAAAATTCACCTTCTAAAATCCCACATCCATTCTAGTTGCTGATAGTATAGTGTTTATATGGTAAATTCTTCCATACCATTCCTGTGAAGTAAAAGGAAACTATGGATGTTGAACCTTAGGAAAATCATGACTTAATAAAAAAATTGATGGCACACTTGCCCAGTCATCACCCATTAAGCATCCTCTTCATCACCCAGTTAGTGTTGAGTTAGCATTCATGTCATCTCTAGATGTCTGACTATGATAATTTTCCATTGGCTTCCACATGTCATCACGTAATTGGTCACCACATGTCATCACGTGATTAGTTTCCACATGCCATCATGTGATTGGTTAACATATATTGGAATTAAACTTAGGAAATAAGTCAAATATGGGAGAGTGGGGAGATATTACGAGAGGGGGGGAGAATTATGGAGGTTCGGTGGGGTGTTGTGGGTGTAGGGGGTGGATCTGATGTGACTTTCACGGTGCAGTGAGGGATATGGAGAGATAAGGAGGGGAAAGGAGAAGCGGAATATAAACCCTAGAAGGAGAGAGAATGGGGTGTGGAGGAGTGATGGCATAGGAAAGAGGATCGGATGTAGAGGAGGTCGTGGGGGTAGAGGAGAAAGGATAAGGGGCATCCAAACCCATGGAGAAGAGAGGTAGTGTGGAGAGGGGGAAGGTAAAATGAAAAAAAATTGTAACTGTGGTAGAGTATAAGAGAGGAGGGAGAATATAAGAGAGGAGAGTTATTGAAATAGACTAAGTATAGTATTAGAGTATAAGAAAGGAGAGTTCTCTAAATATACTAAGTATAGTATAATATAATATAAGAGTTAAGAGTGTGTAGGAGAGGCAAGTCTTGAAATAAAAAATAGACTAAGTATAGTATTGAGTATAAGAGAGGAGAGTCTTATAAGATACGAAGAGAGAAGTATAAGAAGGATAAGAGGGAAAAAAATACTAATACTAAGTATGAGAATACTGAAAAGAGTGAGGAGAGTACTTAGTCAAAAACTTAGAAATGGAGAGGAAAAAGGAACACGACACTTAGAAAATTGTTTTTTGCAATTTTGCATTGTCTCTATCGGACTTATGGACAAAATTATGAATATCTTGGGCATACATACTTGAATTTTAATTCCAAAAAATTCATAACGAAGTTGAAACTGAGGGCTACATCATGAGTTGTTCAGAATGCACAAATTCCTTCTTCTAATTTTATTTTTTAATTCCAAAGAGCAGAAAATTGAGGTGACCGAATTTTTATCGACAATTGGCTCCAACTGTGGGACAGTGAACCCATGTGGATTGATGAGAACAGCAGAATATGAATACCATCTGACTTCTCCATTAGGCTATGGAGTCATATTCAAAATAAATTCTTGTAATTCCTCCTCCATGGAGTCATCTTCAAGCACTCCATCTAGCAACTATTTTATTACGAAAAACTTGGATTGAAGAAACAAACTATGTACAAAGAATATCTACCTACCTTATCCTACTCGAAGGAAAGGGACACTTTCAAGTGTAGGTAGATTTCTAATGGATCCATTCAAGCATCCAACTGATCTGTGGAATGAACTCCAAAATTGGGGAACATATCGGTGCTACTACCAAGGAGTCAAGGACATGCCCAAAGTGTGTTGAGGTGAAATTGAGCAAGATGTGCCCAATATTTTATTGCATTGCTTGGCCAATAATGCTTTGGAACAATGATTCAATATAATCAATTCTTTGTTGCTCAAAAATGTGGTTGTCTTTGGTTGGATGAGGATTTTCCAATTTGAAAATACTTTCATATTTCTCCTTATCATCAACCACAATCCAAATTCTTGGTTCATCAACAATGTCTTGAAAGCATTCTTTCTTCATGAAATGACAATCTTGTCCATCATTATTCTTGGGATTAATTTCTTCCAACAATTCTTCTAGTTGAAAATGTTCTTGTGACTTTTCATCATCAATATGCGGCCATTGAAAAACTGTTGCAAAATGTTCCACATGATCTTGTTGTGCATTTGGTGGAGGCTCTTCAATTTCACTTTTAAACTTGTTGCCTAAAATATCCTCATATGGAGTATATGAGAAGCTTAAATATTCATTGTCTTGCATCCATATGGGAGAGGGTGGGTGGGAAGCAACATGGAAAACATTTGGGATTAAATTTTCAACAAATGAAGTTTCCAACACATCCCAACTGGTAATGGTCTCAAGAAGCAATGAATAGAACCATTCATGAGCATTCCCATGCAGAGTTTGCGCAAATAATCGGCATGTAAAATTATCTTCAGTAAGATTGAAAACATCACATGTGATTATGAATTCAAACAAATGTTTCTATGCATCCTTTAAAGTATTCCCAAATAATCTGGAAAATATTTCAATAGAAATATCTGGCATTTCAAAATCTACTTATAGAAGATTTAAAGGGATTTTATGTAATCGCCTCGTTCTTTGGTTACCTCTTCCTTTTCCCACATCTTGTAAATTCATTGATGGACTTGGTGGAGAAGGAAAAGGAGCATCACAACATGAAAGAAACTCTTCAGAGGAGTCATAATATAGATCTTCTTGATATTCTTGAATATTTCCAATGGAGTTGTCAAGGCATTTAATAATTATTTCAATGGAATCACCAAGGAGTTACACCTCCCAAATTTTTGATTGTTCTTGGCTCTTTTCGAGGTCATTCAAATATTTCTGAATAATCTTTTTTATAAACCTCATGCATCTAGAACAAGTAGCAATCTTTTTTTATCTTCTTTTTGAAACTTTGAACCATGGAGACTATCATCCCTCAATCAAATTTGAAACAAAGCCTCGGGTATATTGAAAACAAATCGTACCCCAGTATGGTTACCAAAAATGTTGATATTCATATTGGTCAATATCCAAACAACAACCTCATGAGGATATTAATCCCCCTACATTTTTATAGAGGTGGTACTCCTCTGTAATTGTCCAAAAGATGTAGCTTGATCTTCTTGGATTGGACTGCCAAATGGGAGAATTCTAAACAACAAACCCCAAATATTTATTACTTTTTTTTATGTATAAAATGGTTCTTGATAACCAAATCTACTCTTTCAATACAACATTTGCTCAGAGATAAACTAAGCATCCTTTTTATAAATAAAATATAATGAAGGGCTTCAAATTCAAAATAATTATGTATTCAACTTCATTATTACAACCCTCTGAAACACATACAAACTGAAGATGCATCCATATCTTCTCACAAGAAAAAAGAGTGAAATGAACTTGATCATTTTAGAGAACTTTAAATGATTACTACATTCAAAACTAAAAATAATTTGATAGGCACGCTCCAAAAATCCCAGACTTAGAAATCCTAAAATATGAGAAATCATTAAATTTATGCCCCGAAATAGTTCTCTGTTGAGTCAATTACATGAAATATATTTCTAATTACATAGCATTCAGTAAACCAATTGACTAATGCTTCAAAAATAAATTTTTCCAAACGCAAGGACTAAACTCCCATGAGTAAATTAGACAATCATGGCTTAAATTTATCAGTCACATAGATGGTTATAAAACACTTCTATGACATATTAAGCAAAGGCCTGGAAGAATACAAGAAAAACACTCAAGAACTCAGTCTTATGCTCCGTTCAGAAATACAAGCATAAATCCTTGAGAAAAATAGTGTAGAAGATGGAGAGCAAGAAAAATGGAGATCTTTGTTTTTTGATCAGAGATTTGGCTACATGTTGATGGTTGGACATTTTTTATTCTTATATTTTGACTACCCTCTCACTTCTCTTTTTATGGTGCTCTGTATCTTTTAAAATCCGCTTCCATTGCTTCTTGAGGTAGTTAAGGTGTTGGTCTTTCTAGGAACTTCCACATGCTTTTCTTCTTGGAGTAGCCACTTTAATTAATTATTTATTGAATCCTAATTAATAACTTTGTGTCATTGAAATTTGTGCCTTGAAGTGGGGGATTTCGTTTTTAACAATAGTCACTTACTAAACTTTTATTTTCAAAATTTAAATTGACTGCCTTTTAAAAAGTGGATTGTGTTTTAATTTTTTGAGCATTATATTTGATTTATCAACCATGGAAACCACCATGGAATAAATATTCATCATTCTGTATTTCCAAAGAGTCTTCTTGAGCACAATTTGTAGTTATGGATCTAAATTTGTAGCCTTGAGAAGTCGAGGTTCCAAACAAATTTATCAGCAAACCATCAAAACACAGTTGATTGTTATTTTAATTTATGGGAAAATTATGGCCAAATTCAACCCTTAAAACCTATTCCATAGTATTCCTCATCAAATTTCCTTTCCAATGAGGTATAGTTTTTATAAAAAGGACACCCAGATCTCAAGTTATGACCTTCGAAAAATCGTTACTCAACAGTCGTCCATCCAATTAGTGGCACTTCATTAAAATTATCCTTCTAAAATACCACATGCATTGTGGTAGTTGATAGCATAGTGTTTATATGGTGAAGCCTTCCATACCCTTCATGTGAAGCAAAAGGAAACTATGGAGGTCGAACCTTTGGAAAATCATGACTTAATAAAAAAATTGATGGCCCACTTGCCCAGTCCACGTTCTGTAAGCATCCTTGTCATCACCCAGTCAACATCGAGTCAGCGTCCATTTCATCGCCATAGGTATCAATGTGATAAGTTTCCATAGGCTTCCACATTTCATCATGTAATTGGTCACCACATGTCATCATGTGATTGGTTTCCACATGTCATCACATGATTGGTTAACATATCTTGGAATTAAACTTAGGAAATAAGTTAAGTATGGAAGAGTGGGGAGATATGACAAGAAGGGGAGGAATTATGGAGTTTTGGTGGGGTATCGCAAGGGTAGGGGGTGGATCAGATGTGAGTGTCATGGTGCGGTGAGGGATATGGAAAAAAAAGGAGGGGAAAGAAGAAGTGGAATCCAAACCCGTGAAGGAGAGAAAATGGGGTGTGAAGGAGTGATGACGTACGAGAGAGGATCGGATGTAGAGGAGGTCATGAGGGTAGAGGAGAGAGGAGAAGGGGCATCCGAAACTATAGAGAAGTGAGGTAGTGTAGAGAGGGGGAAGGGAAAATGAAAAAAAAATCTAAGTGTGGTAGAGTATAAGAGAGGAGAGTTCTTGAAATATACTAAGTATAGTATTATAGTATAAGAGAGGAGAGTTCTTGAAATAGACTAAGTATAGTATAAGAGAATATAAGAGTTAAGAGAATGTAAGAGAGGTGAGTCTTGAAATATAAAATAGACAAAGTATAGTACTCAGTTAATATTCTCCCTTCATTAAAATTCGGTTTCTAAAATCCCACATGCATTTTGGTAGGTTATAGTATAGTGTTTATATGGTAATGTCTTCCATACCCTTCATGTGAAGCAAAAGGAAACTATGGAGGTTGAACATTAGGAAAATCATGACTTAATGAAAATTTTGATGGCCCACTTGCCCAGTCATCACCCAATAAGAATCCTTGTCATCACCCAGTCACCATCGAGTCAGTGCCTATGTCATCACCATATGTCTCACCATGATAATTTGCATAGGCTACCACATGTCATCACATAATTGGTCTCCACATGTCATCACGTGATTGATCGCCACATGTCATCACATGATTGGTTAACATATCTTGGAATTAAAATTAAGAAATAAGTTAAGTATAGGAGATTGGGAAGATATGACAAGAAGGGGGGGAATTATGGCATGTCAGTGGGGTATCATGAGGGTAGGGGGTGGATCAAATGTGAGTGTCTTGGCGCTATGAGGGATATGGAGAGTTAAGAATGGGAAAGGAGAAGGGGCATCCAAACCCATGAAGGAGAGAGAATGTGGTGTGGAGGAGTAATTTCATAGGAGAGAGGATACGATGTAGAGTAGGTTGTAGGGGTAGAGGAGAAAGGAGAAGGGGCATCTGAACCCATGGAGAAAAGAGGTAGTGTAGAGAGGGGGAAGGGAAAATGAAAATAAATTCTAAGTGTGGTAGAGTATAAGAGAGGAGGGAGAGTATAAGAGAGGACAGTTCTTGAAATAGAATAAGTATATTATTAGAGTATAAGAGAGGAGAGTTCTTGAAATAGACTAAGTATAGTATAAAAGAATATAAGAGTTAAGAGAATGTAAGAGAGGCGAGTCTTGAAATACAAAATAGACTAAGTATTGTACTGAGTATAAGAGAGAAGTATAAGAAGTTGATCTAGATTTGTAAATGGAACAAAATTAAATACAAAGTTATAACAAAAACATGGAGATACAGTGAAACTTGACTTCTATTAATAAATGAAATGTGTTAAACTATAAAAATGCAGAATGAAACAAACACGCTCAAATGGTGGTAGCTTATCTCTGAGAAGAGATGTGAAGGATATGTGCATTCACCAAAGCACATTAAAATGAGTTTGAAAGGCCTTTTTATCATAAATAAGCAATTGGGAAACCATAAACATCCAAAAACCTAACCCTAGAAGACAAAATGCAAAAATTCTTGTGGGCCCCAATGGGGTTAGTTGGTATGCAGACTTCCCGAGGTCATAACTTTTGCATACAATATTTGTTTGGTGCACTCGATAGCCCGTTATAAAGTTTTAGCTGAGAAGTACACACTTCAGAAGGCCAAATAATACCCTTCAAGCATTATTTGGGACATTGTCGCGCCCAAAAAATGTCATTTAAGGCCTAAAAATGGCCCCCGAAGTTCACAACCAAAAAAACTATAGAAACACTACCAAAATGGAAAACTATTCCTTGATCTAGTGGAATAGGTGGGTGGCCACCGATATCCACATGGAACAATCCTCTCCCCTTAGGAATAAATAGTCTCCATTGCCTTGAGTGCCCCCATCAGAGGGGAAACTTCTGTTGAACTTGGCCCCAGGTGAGCCACTTGCCTTGGTGTAGGAGTTGCCCTGCTTTGACAACCTGATAAAGTTGGATCATTTGTTGGCGAGTGTCCTTAACTTGTGTGTCCACGATATGATCAATAGTTTCTTGTTCCACACAGTTAGGGTTGATCTCTATTGGTTTCAACTACTCTTTTATATCTTATGTGTCCAATAATGGAAGAAATTATGGCTGAAGCAGGTCCACATTGAACACTGGGTGCAATCCAAGGAAGGGAGGGAATACTTGGCTCAAAAGTATTTTCACCCACAACCTTTATGATGGTGTAAGGACCATAACAAAGTGGACGAAGCTTCTAATGGGATCCTCTAAGGTGCCCCTTCTACAAATTCAACCAAACCTTGTCTCCCACCTGAAACTTGTGTGGCACCCAGTGTTGATCTCGACACTACTTGTACTTAGAATTTTCTTTCTGGAAAATATCATGGACATGTTCACAGATGTGTTGAATCCATTCAATAAACTTGGTGGATTTTTCCGCCTCATATTGAACATGGGAAGACTATGCTTGTGTGGTCGCAAGGGGAATTGCAACATCAATGTGACCCAATGGTTGAAATCTTAGCCCCACTTGAAAGGGTTCATGGCCGATCAAGCTATGGAGAGCTTTGTTATAGCTATGATGAACATAGGGGAGACTCTCATCCCATGTGCATGGATGCTTAGAGTTTTACATGAGCAAGATATGCATGATCATCCTATTGGCGACCTATGTCTGGCCATTGTTAAAATACATCTTATTTTAGTATAACACTTAGTATAAATTAGATTTCAGCCTCCTAAAAATCTCCAACAACCATACAATTGTACTTTATGAGCAAAAAAACCATTAGACAAGTTATGAAATAAAATGGCAGCAGAAATAACTCTTTAGCAGCAGACAATAAACCTCATTCGGCACAAAAATGTGAACATTTCCACTTGAAAAATACTCAGGAAGGTAAAGACATATTTGAGAAGAAAGAGTTAATTATTCAACTCTAGGAAAATCAGAGTTTTTACAAAAGCAAATAGCATCATCATAAAACACAAATTGTCTCTCACTTCAACAAGTCGCTTCTCTATAAAAATAGTCCCAGACTGTATCTAGGGAAGAATGCCTTGACTGTATGGCATGTACGGCCTAGGAAATCCAACAAATCTCCACAAACATTCACAAAACTACATAGAAACTCGTGCCAAAAGAAACAGTACGGTACAAAATGGAAAAAACTCAGCAAAATTGCATAGAAAATCGTGCCAACATGTTGTAAAATCATGGCCTTGATTTTTGTGCCTCCTCTTTGTTGTACGGCCATCCTACACAGTTGTATTACCTATTTTATAGTTGTTGTACCGACTATAATAAATTTTGAAAATTATCTTGGGTTGTGTGCCCATCCCTCTCCTAAGAATGTGTGCCAAACCCCCTTTGTTGTAGATCTTCCTCCAAGCAAGAACTCTCCTAGAAATTTGTGAATCTTCAACTTCCTCTCACTCTCCTCAAAAGTGCACCCCCTCTCTCCCTCATGAGCTTCCTTTATTCAATTTTTAATTGTAACTTCCCTAACCCTTGGTCTTCCAATGAGATTAAAGGTCAAGATTAGATCTTTCCCTCATGAGATCAACAGTCATGACTTAATCATTTGTTGAGGTCACATAAGTCCCTAAAGTGACCCATAACATCATAAAGTCACTTTTACACTTAAAAATTAAAAAGACCAAATTTAATAAAATCGCTTTATAAAATCACTTTATAAAAACACTTTATAAAGTCACTACCGAGAAAGTGTGTCTAGTCACTTCTGCATGTTGGGCGCCGCCAATACAGAAGTTCCTCCAATCTAATTATTCTAACAGCCATCAGTTTGGGGATGGAAGGAAATGTAATTGGTGATCTTGGTGTCCAACAGTGACTAGAGTGTTGATATTATGGTAGCTGCAGGAGGTATTAACCTCCATGTGTATTTGATCCGGATTATTTTTTACACGAAATGAGAGCAGATATATAATAAAGAAATATACAGAGATATCTCGGATATCCAAAAATATAACATAAATGTATCAAAGATTCAACCATAAAAATAGAGATACAGTAATACAATTTCTATTAATGAGCGAAAATGCACAAAGACTATAAAAATACAGAGTGAAAGACTCGCTAGAATGGTGGCAGCTTATCTCTAAGAAGAGATGTGACAGTTACTCATATTCGCAAGAAGATGATTGCAATGAGGATATGAAGGAATTTTTACAATAAACAGGAATGTCAAAAACCCTAGACATTCAAAACCTAACCCTATGAGATGAAGCGCCAAAAGTCATGTGGGCCCCGTTTGGGTAAGTCAATACATCAACTTCCCGGGGTCGTAACTTTTGCATACGATCTTCATTTTAGGCACACGATAGCCCGTTGGAAAGGTTAGTCAAGGAGATTCATTTTGGGGGCTCAATAATGCCTTTAGATATCATTGAGAAGCTCAATCTCGAAAAACCTTCATTTAGGCCCTCAAAATGGCCCCGAAAATTAAAACTGCTAAA
>JASDQU010735882.1:287400-298538 GCA_032191745.1 Picea mariana | reverse complement strand
ACACCAACCTGTATAACAGAGAACAACAGTTTTCCCTTGCACCACCCTGCCACCCTGGTTTTTCTGGCTACAACCAGATGGAAGCTAGAACTCCCTATGTTCAATCACCCACTTGAACCTCTGAGGAAAACAGTCCTCCCTAGCACCTCCCAACCACCCTAAGATATAAATTTTGCTATATGTAAATTTATCACAGTGATACAATATTTATCAATGGCTTACCGGTCTCATCATTGTTCTGCTACACTGCTCTGCTCTACCTGCATCAGTGTCTTCCTACACACTTTCCTTACGCTTTATGTTCTTCTTTCTTTTATGCTCTGTGTGCCATGTCCCTTCTATGCACCATTCCTTTTCTGTGCATTTCAGCAGATGCACTCTGATTGCTTCTACACCCATGAATCACACTCAACATCCCCCAATCTCTTCTCTGTTATGCGTTTTTATCCTCTCTGTGCCTCTTATGCATCCTCTATTCACAATGCTTCTGCATGCTCTCCCTATGTTGAGTGCTCTTCCTGATCATCATTGCAACTCTTCAGCTTCTCTGGCGGTTAAACCCATGCGTCCATCATCACTGGGTATTATGTCGAGATTCCTTAGCCTCTCTAGCAGTCGAGACTCTTCGTCTTCTCTGTCACAATCGAGCTCATTCCCTCTGTTCCAGTTCCAGGATCCAACAGTCTTACATCTATCAATAGCCTCTATGAACAGTCTTCATTCCACTGGAAGATGCCTCGAGACTCTTCATCTTCTTTGGAAATCACCCTAAAATCTCTTTGATTCCTCTGGCAGAAACCATCAGTCGTTTCTAGCAGTTACACTATGAACCTATTAATCCTTGTGCCTTTGGCACCTTTCATCTTTCCTTTCACATGTGGCCTCAGGCGGTGACCACACGCCTGTTCAGAAGGTTCTTTTTTGACTTGCGTTTCGTGGATCTGGGAATGAGGCATCTCGACTCTCCAAGTCACGATCTTCGAAACTCCAAGATGGAGCTTAGCA
This sequence comes from Picea mariana, assembly GCA_032191745.1. Classification (NCBI taxonomy): domain Eukaryota; kingdom Viridiplantae; phylum Streptophyta; class Pinopsida; order Pinales; family Pinaceae; genus Picea; species Picea mariana. Next base: position 297,533 of record JASDQU010735882.1, on the reverse strand, counting down.
CCGCTAGATTCTTCCCCTCACGTGACCACCAGCGGTGACCATGGGCTGCGCCAAAAGGTGCTTCGTATTTCGTGAACTTATGAACTTCATCGAGCCTGATCAACGGTCGAGATCTCCAATGATCCGATGGTCCAGATCTCATCGTGATCTCGCATATCGCGATTCCTGTGATGAAGGGTATTGACATTCCAAGTCGTGATCGCAGAAACTCCGAGATGGAGCTTAGCACCGCTAGATTCTTCCCCTCACGTGACCACCGGCGGTGACCACAGACTGCACCAAAACGCGCTTCGTATTTCATGAACTTATGAACTTCATTGAGCCTGATCAACGGTCGATATCTCCAATGATCTGACGGTCCAGATCTCATCGTGATCTCGCATATCGCGATTCCTGTGATGAAGGGTCTCGATACTCCAAGTCGTGATCATCAAAACTCTGAGATGGAGCTTAACACCACTAGCTTCTTCCCTTAAGCCTTCGACAATGTGACCTTGTCTATGACCATGGGCCAGACCTTATCGTGATTTCGCATATCACGAATTGCAAGGTTAGAGAATTTCCTTCCTTTGACTTTCTAGTCAGTGAAGAATTAATCCCTTGCCACATGTCCCTCTTGGATCAACTGTCAAGATCTTATCACGATTTCACAACTTCAAGGGCCTTCGTTATGCCTGATCAACGGTCAATGATCTCTATGATTCGATGGTCCAGATATTTTCGTGATCTCGCATATCATGAGTTCCCACACCATGCTCCGTTGACTCCTCCAATGTGCAAGTCGGTGAAATTCCAATCGCTTGCCACGTGCCCTATGACTCCAACGGTCAGGATTGTTATCGTGATTTCTCATATAGCGAGTTCAAACCTCTTTCCTTTGGATTTCCCAATCTGCGAAACTCTGAAACGAAACCTTTGTCATGCTTTGACTGTTTTCCTCCTTCTGATCTTACATTGTTGATCTTGCCATTATCGCTAAGTTACTGATCATGTTGATCTTCGCCATCTGATCGTGTTGATCTTTGCCATCAATGACAAACATGCATACTCTGCCTCTGTCTAAAAACATGCAAACAATAGTCTCCATTACCTTGAGTGCCCCCATCAGAGGGGGGGAATTTCTGTTGAACTTGGCCCCAGGTGAGCCACTTGCCTTGGTGTAGGAGTTGCCCTGCTTTGACAACTCGATAAATTTGGATCTTTTGTTGGCGAGTGTCCTTAACCTGTGTGTCCACGATATGATCAATAGTTTCTTGTTCCACATAGTTAGGGTTGATCTCTATTGGTTTCAACTACTCTTTTATATCTTATGTGTCCAATAATGGAAGAAATTATGGCCGAAGTAAGTCCACATTGAACATTGGGTGCAAGCCAAGGAAGGGGGGGAATACTTAGCTCAAAAGTATTGTCACCCACAACCTTTATGATGGTGTAAGGACCATAACAAAGTGGACGAATCTTCTGATGGGATCCTCTAAGGCACCCCTTCTATAAATTCAACCAAACCTTGTCTCCCACCTAAAACTTGTGTGACACCCAGTGTTGATCTTGACACTGCTTGTACTTAGCATTTTATTTCTGGAAAAATATCATGGACATGTTGGCAGATGTGTTGAATCCATTCAATAAACTTAGTGGATTTTTCCGCCTCAAATTGAACATGGGAAGACTCTGCTTGTGTGGTCGCAAGGGGAATTGCAACATCAATGCGACCCAATGGTTGAAATCTCAACCCCACTTGAAAGGGTTCATGGTCGATCAAGCTATGGAGAGCTTTGTTATAGCTATGATGAACATAGTGGAGACTCTCATCCCATGTGCATGGATGCTTAGAGTTTTACATGCGCAAGATATGCATGATCATCCTATTGACGACCTATGTCTGGCCATTGTTAAAATACATATTATTTTAGTATAACACTTAGTATAAATTAGATTTCAGCCTCCTAAAAAGCTCCAACAACCATACAATTGTACTTTATGAGTAGAAAAACTATTAGACAAGTTCTGAAATAAAATGGCAGCGGAAATAACTCTTTAGCAACAGACAATAAACCTCATTCGGCACAAAAATGTGAACATTTCCACTTGAAAAATACTCAGGAAAGTAAAGACATATTTGAGAAGAAAGAGTTAATTATTCAAATCTAGGAAAATCAGATTTTTTACAAAAGAAAATAGCATCATCATAAAACACAAATTGTCTCTCGCTTCGAATAGTCGCTTCTCTATACAAATAGTCCCAGACTGTATCTAGGGAAAAATGCCTTGACTGTATGGCATATACGGCCCAAGAAATCCAACAAATCTCCACAGACATTCACAAAACTTCATAGAAACTCATGCCAAAAGAAACAGTACGGTACAAAACGGAAAAAAACTCAGCAAAATTGCATAGAAAATTGTGCCAACATGTTGTAAAATCATAGCCTCGATTTTTATGCCTCCTATTTGTTGTACGACCATCCTACAGAGTTGTATGACCTATTTTATAGTTTTTGTACCGACTATAATAAATTTTGCAAATTATCTTGGGTTGTGTGTCCATCCCTCTCCTAAGGATGTGTGTCAAACCCCCTTTGTTGTAGATCTTCCTCCAAACAAGAACTCTCCTAGAAATTCGTGAATCTTCAACTTCCTCTCACTCTCCTCAAAAGTGCACCCCCTCTCTCCCTCATGAGCTTCCTTTATTCAATTTTTAAGTGTAACTTCCCTAACCCTTGGTCTTCCAATGAGATTAAAGGTAAAGATTAGATCTTTCCCTCATGAGATCAACAGTCATGACTTAATCATTTGTTGAGGTCACTTAAGTCCCTAAAGTGACCCATAACATCATAAAGTCACTTTTACACTTAAAAATTAAAAATACCAAATTTAATAAAATCGCTTTATAAAATCACTTTATAAAGTCACTAAGGAGAAAGTGTGTCTAGTCACTTCCGCATGTTGGGCGCCGCCAATACAGAAGTTCCTCCAATCTACTTATTCTAACAACCATTAGTTTGGGGGTGGAAGGAAATGTAATTGGTGATCTTGGTGTCCAACAGTGACCAGAGTGTTGATATTATGGTAGATGCGGGAGGTATTAACCTCCATGTGTAACTGATCCGGATTATTTTCGGCACGAAATGAGAGCGGAAATATAATAAAGAAATATACAGAGATATCTCGGATATCTAACAATATAACATAAATGTATCAAATATGCAACCATAAAAACAAAGATACAGTAATACAATTTCTATTAATGAGTGAAAATGCACAAAGACTGTAAAAATACAGAGTGAAAGACTCGCTAGAATGGTGGCAACTTATCTCTGAAAAGAGATGTGACTGTTACTTGCATTCGCAAGAAGATGATTCCAATGAGGCTTTGAAGTAATTTTTACAATAAACAGGAATTTCAAAAACCCTAGACATCTAAAACATAACCCTGGGAGATGAAACGCCAAAAGTCATATGGGCCCCGTTTGGGTAAGTCAATACATCAACTTCCCGGGGTCGTAGATTTTGCATACGATCTTCATTTTAGGCACACAATAGCCCGTTGGAAAGGTATTTTCGAGGAGATTCATTTTGGGGGCTCAATAATTCATTTATTTATCATTGAGAAGCTCAATACAAAAAAACCTTCATTTAGGCCCTCAACATGGCCCCGGAAGTTAAAACTGCTAAAAATAGTAAATTACTAAAATTGCCTGAAAAATTTTTTGAGCGAGTTGGAAAAGGTGGGTGGCCACCAATAGATACCTATATCAATTCTCCTTCCTTAGTAATCAATGGTATCCATTGCGTTCAGTTCCCGGGAGAGAGAGGGAAGCGTTTGATGAATTTGAATCTTGGTGAGTTGCTTGCCTTGCTGGAGACATCGCATTGCTTGGTTTGTGGGAGGTTGCCGTGAACCTATTTTTGGCGAGGTTGAATATGTTCAATCGGTCGTGAAACATGAGATGTTTTTGTGTAGAAGGAATCTTTACGTTTTGTTGCAATCTTGTCAATCTGGTTCCGTTGGACAGAAGGTGCTTAGGTCGAGGCTGTAGTGGTTGCAGTATCCTTTTGTTCCCCTTTTGAACAGATTGTGAAGAAGATGAATTTTGTAGTATGAGATACTACCTTGCAGCATTGTTTAGGTGGAACAGTAGTTGGAACTACCTCTGGTATTCTACAGAGATGGCCCCCCAAAGTAACAATGACACTACGAGGTTGAGACTCATAAACAACATGGCGCTTCCACATATATGGTTGGCCCAAGAGAACATCACAAACATCTAGTGGGGAAACATCACATAATACCTCATCCTTGAAGGGTTGGATGTCGTATGAAAATCGACACTGTTGGCTGACACGGAGATCTCGTCCTTGGTGAATCCACCCGATGTTGTATGGTTGTGGGTGTGGTGTTTGTTAGGTGAAAATATTGTCGTTTAATTCTGTTGTAGTACTTTCCCAACTATTTAATTTTTCAATCTGAGGTTTGTAGGCTTATGAAGCACACGCACTATATATGCAAGACTGAAGTAAAACTAATCTAATCTAATTTGTTGAAATGAAATTAATCTAGGAAAGCATTGAAAGACTAACTAGGAAAGCAAGAAATTAATCTAGGAAAGCAATACAACATGTGAAGAGTTGAATGAAAAAAGACATATGTGAGCTCACACAATATATCAATCTCAAATTATATTACAAGAGTCAAATGACAAAGCATGAAAGAATAACAAAGCTAAGAATCCCCTCCTAAGACTTCAAGCTGATCTAAGTCTAATCTCTCATCTCTAACTCCAACTTTCCAAATTATCCATTACATGATGCGTCTCCCCAATTATGAATAGCATGATTCTCCCCAAATGAAGAGAGAACACTCTCTTATATACATGAGTGTCATAATGACAGATCCACTATTCTCTCAACTTATTCCTTCAAATCCTCCACACATATCTTGGATAAGATATCCTATCTAGATCTCCATGATCTTCTCCTTGAAGTTAGCTTAAATGATTATCTTCAAATCTCTTTCAAATCTTCAAAGTTTGAAGATGTAATTCGAATTTGAGGATAGGTGGTGAACTTTGACTTTGTTGGAATCTTCAAATATGCCTGCACACATCATCAAACTCATCCCACCTTGATATATAATGAAAATATGTCATTTTTCTAATATTTAACCATAAATTCACTTATAATATTGAAATGAATACAATGGAAAATAATAAGGAGAAACCCAAGTATCATTATGAAAATGGTATGATGGAAGGTTAATGGGACGATGAAATGTTAAGGAATAGTGAAGGAAAAAGAGGATATAAATCTGACATTTGTGAGGCCCAACATGCCCCCCAACTCAACTTGTTGCATGTCCTCATGCGACCATGCATGGATCTTATTAATAACTTTTGGCATTCAAACTATGGCTTTGATTGATGATGTTCTTTTAACAAGGAATGTTTCCAATGTATGCAATACAAGAGTAACAGCATGTGAAATATGTGTCACAACATGTGAAATTTTCTTATGGTTGGTTCTTGTGTGAAAACCATGAATACAAGAGATGTTGGTTCTTGTGTTAACAACATTCATTTCACTTATTGATTTTCTTGCTGCAATAATTTAGCCATGTACTTCACTGAAAATAATAAGCTATCAATGTGCATAAGAGAGCATCACTGTCTATAAGAAAGCCTTTTCTTTAGCTTTATGAATCATGCCAATATGTGTATCAATCGAAATGAAACAAAGTGTCGTTGGAAAAGGAATTTGGTAAACAGTAAATGAGAAGGGAAAATGGAGTGATAATAATGGAAAAATGGAATACTATTAGTGAATAGGTAGTGAAGATACCCCCCCCCCAACTGAATTTGTTGCATGCCCTCGTGCAACTTAGTGTAGGTCATGGAAGGAAAGAGAGCATGGCAAGAAAATTTTTCAAAATATTCAATTCAGCATATAAGGAATTGTGTGATTAAATCTTAGAAAAGAACATACCTCCACTTACCCAAAAAGTCGTTGTAGTTGTTGTGGCTGATGGATCAAGAAAACGTGACTAGCATTGTAGATGCAACTGTTGTAACTGTTGAAGCAAAGAATATCTTACTGTGACTGATGGAATATGGAAGGTGTCACTGTTGCAATATCAGGAAAATGGAACTTTTGATGTTGATGTTGTTGTAACTGGATCATGGGAAGTGAAGGAATCTGAACTGCTACTACTGAATCATGAGAAATGTGGAAGGACGAGAATATGGAACTGTGATAATCTCATAGATCCGAAATCAAACTACTGCAAATGCTGAGGGGATCATGAAAAAGTGTATAGTCTTCACCCACTACGAAACCGATGGTACAATTCACATCATGTGAATGAATCTGTCGATGTCGAGCATGAAGAGAAATCATTGGATTATCGGCCATTGATGAATGTCATTAACCAATGCGAGACAAGCTCACCAGTGATGTCAATGAGTGTCAAGGTACCCGAGTACATCTTGCAAAGTGCGAATAGATGGGCTAATGTCGAGCCACTTGAAAGATCTAACGATCAAGGGACATTGATGTATTCCCATGATCGTCAGTGAGAGAACTTTCCATTAAGGCATGCAAGCCTCAAGGTACTAAAAAAGAAACTCTAGTCTATATCCCAGATAAGGTGTCGAGGTCGATGGGGCAAGACTGTTGAAAGGTGGACCGTAAGGAATCCCACATCAGTCAACGTGAGTTTATAAAAATATTGGTAGGACTATAGATGTAAAGATCTCAGTTGCAACAGGGTTTAGGGTAAAGAAATGTAATCATGGGAAGAGGGTTTGTTTTATTCAGAAGGAAAACTGGAAAGGAAAAAAGGGACTGAAAAAGATAAACGAATGTATGCGAATTGCTTATGTGTATCAGCAAACTGTTGTTGTGTAACAACAAACGTCATGATGTGTAACAACTTATGTTGAGTAACAACTCCAACTATCTAGCAAACATGGTTTTCTGAAAAATGTTGTGATTCCTGAAGATCACTGTGGCATGGAAAATGAGCGTCTTGTTCCTGCAATCAGTCTTTAGTACTAATCATGCAATCAAAACTTCGTGAGAGCATCACAAAACATAAAATGCAAGAGATAAGTTCAAATGCGAGCTAATTTAGATGGAAAATAAATGCAATTATACCTGTTGTCCGCATTTATTCTCGTCGTCATTGATTTCCGCCAATGTGACTTAAGAAAACAAATGAATGTTAAACATGAAAACATGTATTTATTATTGTTTTCAAGAATGTTTTTAAAACTTCCATTTGCAATTTTTATATATTTTTCCAATTTTTGTGTTTGTTTGTTGTTATTATGTTTGGTTTAAAAGCACTATATATTTTTTTTGTATTTTATTTATTTATTTGTTTTAAGAAAAACAAAATAAACAAATAAATAATTGTGTAGAACAAACAAACAAAGAAATCTATTTTATTTCAGTGGTGATCTGAGTGTTCTGGTTAGATCAATGGTAATGCAGATATTCATCCAAAAGAAAGCATGCACAGACAACCAACCATGACCCAAATGATTCTCCAACTAAAAAAAAAAAAAAATGCAGATTATGGAAATCAAACTTGATCACAACAAATAGTTTTCAGGAATACAGAACTCAAGTTGGACTTGCGTGAGGGAAACGTAAAGGAATGTTGTCAAACAATGCATCTGCAAGACCACTTACCAAGTTGGTGGCACCAGGACCAAAATTTATAATGCAAACAACGACCTTTCCTGTAGATCTGGCATACCCCTCTGTTGTGAATACTTCTCCTTGTTCATGGTGACAAAGGACATTTTTTTTTATGGTCTTGAATCAATTAAGTGCCTGGTGAATTTCCATAGATGCACCTCCAGAATGGCGACTACCTTCTTTCATTATCGTCGATCGTTGCGTGAAACGTCTATTCACCAAGGACTTTTCACTTCAAGACCAGCAGCTAGGAGCTTGCTACAGCACATCCTTCTATTATATTCTACGGTTCCGAGAGGCTTCAAATCATTGTACTTGAGGTTCACTGACCACGCGTTGCCTTTGATGTATATTTTATATATGTTCTTAAATTGGTCGGGAATTTTGGAATCTTGAAAGCCTCGTTTGGACTCTTTACCCCAGTTCTGAATATACAAGCGACCATTCCAGTGGGGTCTATTGTTACACTTGAGAAGATCCATGCGCTGACCGGAAACCTGGGGATTGCCTCTCCAGAATGTCGTTGGGTCTCTGTCTACCCACTTTACTTCATTGTTGGCATTCAAGATGTCCTTGACCAAACCCTCTCATGGCGGGATATGTACTTCCAGCCATCCCCAAAAAGTCCAATCAGGAAAAGGAATATCGAATGTGTCTTCGCTCCCACAGTAAAAAACAGAGGAGGAGGTGTGTTGTGCTCGCTATAATGGACTCTGTTGATAATGGGCGTGTCATTGCAATTGAATAACAAGTCCAAATCGGGAAGCATTCTAGGATACAATTTCAGCAACTGGGAAAAAGCACAGATGGTAAACATATCTCTCATTTGGAAAGATTTCTGATATGATTCGATAAACAGCCTCCCTTGAACAACCATGAGCTTGAACGACATGAATTTTCTGGGCACCTCAACATTATCCAACGTGATTCCCGCCTTTGCCCAATGCCTCAAGTCGTGCCGAATCCACTTGAAATAAAACGGGCACGACGCCGAAGCCGAGACGGTTCCACGGTCGCCATCATTATTTTGATTACGATTACTAAATGTGGTAACACGACCATCCTTTCATTTGTAGTGATAACTGGAAAACCTTTGCAAATAATTCAATGTTTGCATCTGGTATATCTAATCATTTACGTCCAGGTCTGGTATTGTTCACCGTGTTTGTGCATACCGTAATTTGAGTAGCGGTGCCATGGAAAGATTGTTCTTGTAGTTTACAACGTCAAAATTGTGGTTGAACGAAAAGCGTGAATTGATCGCCTTTCATGTCTACAAGAATACATCTATTGTAACATGTCTATCATTATCATCAACCTTATATAAAATCCAGAGATGTGTGTGATAGTTAGTTTGGTCGATGTTGCATAGATTTCAAAGACAAAATTGACAGCGCACAAAAATCCGGAGTGGCCGCATCCAATTTATTAATGGCATCGATTTTTATTGAAATGGCCTATCACTCAGAATCTGGACCGATTGTGAATTAATTGGTGTCGATGTATTTGGATATCGACTTGTGGATATGCAATCACGATCAAAAAAAAAATCCTATTCCTCGGTCAATCCCTTCGAAAATGTAACTGCCTAACTATACTTCCAATGGTTGCAGCTTCACCACTGACATCTCGGCCCAAAATCAGTTTGCATCCAGATCATATCCAAATCACATCTGAAACATTCACGCCCACTCCATGTGATTGTCGATCTTGTTTCTTCAATAATTATCACTTTCCGCAGCACCTCCAACAACAAGACCATATGTAATTACCAATGAAACTAATTTTCCCTTAAGAGTCATGTAGTTTCCACCTCAGGAAGTTACCTCTACCTCATCGTTTTTCAAGACTGATATCTCGGTTTCTTGGGTACCATGGCCCCAGTTTTAAAAAAAACAAAACAACAGCAACATCCATCTGTGAATCTTCAGCTTATTTTTCCCAAGGTAATTGTCTCATACGTACTTTACACGTATTCCATTAAGCAATTTATTGTTGTATATCTGGTATCCAATTTGAGCACGCACTTCCGATCTACAAAATCTACCAAATTCTAAAGAAAAATTTTTAATTTTTCATCATGTCTGCCACACATAATGAATAGTGCCACACGACTTAGAAGCTTTCACGCCACTGTAGAAAAAAAATAGATTCAAACTCAAAAAAAATGACTTTCTTCTTTCTAGGAATGATGAGATTTCCAATATGCAAAAATATTTCAAAGAGCATTTTCATAGTTCTGAAGAAGTCATTAGAGAGAACTGATTGTACTGCATATGAACATTTTGGATGAAGAATCACTACTTATTTTGAATCCATATGGTGTTTTTCAAAGATGGTGTTGGTCAAGCTAACACAACGAGGTATTTGTGACAAATAGATTGGTCTAGTACACAACGGGTCACATTCCCTTTATAAAAACTATGATTCAT
>JASDQU010735882.1:273374-286838 GCA_032191745.1 Picea mariana | reverse complement strand
AAAAAACGTCATTGTTTCAGCATATAAAATTTTGTTGTAACAATGAATGTCTCAGCATGTAAAAATTTCACTGTTTCAGCATGTTGTAACAGCATGTAAAAATTTCACTGGTTTAGCATGCTCTAACAGCATGTAAAATTTTTGTTGTATCAGCATGTAAACTTTTCGCTGTATCAGCATGTTGTAATAGATTTTAAAATTTGGTTTTGTTTTATTCGTCTAAAAACATTTTATTGTGTTTATTTGCAGGTCAAAGGATGGAAGAAAAAAAACAGTCATTCTTGAAATCAATTAGGCATCCTATTTTCTGATCCTCGCGATCGCATGAAGCGCGGAGGAGAGCATACTTATCAAAAAAAATTAGAGCAAAAACGTTGTTTTATTCATTAGCCTACCTACTCTATGCTAATTAGAATTAAAAATGGTTTACGTGTAGGCAAACTTCCAATGGAGCCAAGCACGCAACAGTAACAGCAATATGTTCATGTGCAATTTTTCAAATGAAAAATAGAAATTTACCTGAATAAACGAATTTTGTTGCTATAACGACAAACTAACTAAGAAATAAAATTTATCTGATCGAGTGCTTACCTGGAACCATTGCTCGATAATGCTTTCATAGGCGCATTTTTCCTCACTCAGATCTTGTTGTAACTCCTCTTCATATTCCTCAATCTCTTGCTCGAATGTTTGTTCATCATATAATGCATAGGAGTCTTCAGATCTTGAATCCTCATTTGTTGCTGGAGGAGTATTTGAATCTTTAATTGTTGTCAAGATCTCCTCTTCCTGAGAAGAGGAGATCCCAACTTTCGCGAGGATCTGAGTGAGTAGTTCTAAGCTGACACTCATTGTTAAAACATACTAAAAAATGGGTTCTTACAGTTTCCAAATCAAAATAACAAAATTGAAAATCATACTTGCTGAAACACATGAAAAATACTCTTCACAGTTGCGGAAAACACACTTGCTACAATTGAAATTCACACTTGCGAAAAATGAGATTTGCGTAAGTTGAAATTCACACTCTAGAGTTGGAAAGGAGAACATGAGGAGTCTCCACTCAATTAGCTGCTATGACCCCTTACCAACACATGCAGACACACTTGCAGGAAATCAAACTAAACCTCAATCCATCGTGCTTCCCTGGCAACAGCGCGAAAATGTTACGCGGAAATATTGGCGTTTAATTTCATTGTAGTACTTGCCCAACTATTTAATTTTTCAATCTGAGGTTCATAGGCTTACGAAGCACACGCACTATATATGCAGGATTGAAGTAAAACTAATCTAATCTAATTTTCTGAAATGAAATTAATCTAAGAAAGCATTGAAATACTAACTAGGAAAGCAAGAAATTAATCTAGAAAAGCAATACAACATGTGAAGAGTTGAATGGCAAAATACATATGTGAGCTCACACAATATATCAATCTCAAATTATATTACAAGAGTCAAATGACAAAGCATAAAAGAATAACAAAGCTAAGAATCCCCTCCTAAGACTTCAAGCTTATCTAAGTCTAATCTCTCATCTCTAACTCCAACTTCCCAAATTATCCATTACATGATGCCTCACCCCAATTATGAATAACATGATTCCCCCCAAATGAAGAGAGAACACTCTCTTATATACATGAGTGTCATAATGACAGATCCACTATTCTCTCAACTTATTCCTTCAAATCCTCCACACATATCTTGGATAAGATATCCTATCTAGATCTCTATGATATTCTCCTTGAAGTTAGCTTAAATGATTATCTTCAAATCTCTTTCAAATCTTCAAAGTTTGAAGATGTAATTCGAATTTGAGGATAGGTGGTGAACTTTGACTTTGTTGGAATCTTCAAATATGCCTCCACACATCATCAAACTCATCCCACCTTGATATATAAAGAAAATATGTCATTTTTCTAATATTTAATCATAAATTCACTTATAATACTGAAATGAATACAATGGAAAATAATAAGGAGAAACCCAAGTATCATTATGAAAATGGTATGATGGAAGGCTAATGGGATGATGAAATGTAAGGAATAGTGAAGGAAAAAGAGGATATAAATCTGACATTTATGAGGCCCAACAGTGTTGTCGACAATCCCAATTGTTTGATGAACTCTGCTAAGATGATGTTCTTTTGGCTTCTGCTATTGACAATAAAATGCAGCAGGTTCCTCTTCACCAACATATGTGAATGAAAAAGGTGCTCCCCCTCTTCAGGATCTGTTGGTTCTTCTGGTTGAATTGTTGTGGTTGTGACAATAGCAATGGGTCTGCGTCGATGATCCATCTTTTACCAGTATTTTCATAATCATATTTTGAATCAGGGTTCGGCTCCTTGTCTTTGATCTCGGCCACCAATGATTGTTTTGAGCGACATTCCTCGGTGTTGTGTCAAGGGATTTTGTGGAAATCGCACCATTTTTCGATGTCCTTCTTTGTCTTTCCGTGACCCTTATTTTCCTGTGGATTGGACTGGTTTTTAGGAGACTGTTTATTAGGGTCGTCTTTATCATACTTTGGTTGTTGCAAATTCGTAGACCTAAACTCCATTTTGTTTTGGTGCTTAAATTTCTGCTCGATTTTAACAACATATCGATAAGAAGCATTGAGTGATGAGATGTCCAAAAAATCCATTTCATTTTGGATGTATCTATGTAGAGCCCCACAGTATTTCAGAAATAAATGTCGTTCGGATTATTTGATACTCATCTTGGTGCACAAGGTATGGAAGGTGTTGGTGAACTTTGGAACTGCTTGGCCCCTCTCTTGTCGCAGTCTGATACATCTCAAGTATTGGTCATCATAGTTGCCAACAGGGTAATATTTTTCCTTTACCGCATCCACAAAAAAATCTCAAGTGGGCTTGGCCCCATATATTCCAAACTCCTCTGTGGAAATTTTCTCCCAGTAAGTTTCCCACCAATGTTTGACATGAGGGAGATCCTTAAGGAGCATGAAGATGATATTTTCTCTGTCGGAAAAATTGTGAACAGAGAAATAACCTTCTAACAAATTTAACCATTTGTCTAGGGCATCCGCATCTATCTGTCCTTCAAATATGGGAATATCAAAATTAACTTGTACCTTGAAAGGCGAGGTGCTTCAAAAGTTACAAATTGATGAATATGTGCCTGCTACTATCGGCAAGCGTTGAAGGATGTGGGGAAAATTATCCATCATTCCATCCCTTTGATGCGTGAGAGGTTGCTCAAGCAATAGATTGATAGAATTGTATGCTCTGTCGTTTTTTTTTTTTCTTCTGACATGGAGGGTTTCTTTGGCATGCGAGAGCGATTTTCCTCAAGAGAGACAAGATCGAGACCCAACTTGCTATACTGATCCGGATTATTTTTGGCACGAAATGAGAGTGGAGATATAATAAAGAAATGCACAGATATATCACAAATATTCAATAATATAACAGAAATGTATCAGAGATGCAACCATAAACACAGATATACAGTAATACGCGATTTATATTAATGAAATAAATGTACAGAGACTGTAAAAATACAGAGTGAAAGACTCCCTAGAATGGTGGCAGCTTATCTCTGAGAAGAGATGTGATGGCTACTTGCATTCGCAAGAAGATGGTTACAATGGGGCTCTAAAGGCATTTTTACAATAAACAGAAATGCCAAAAACCCTAGAAATACAAAAACCTAACCCTAGGAGATGAAGTGCCAAAAGTCATGTGGGCCCCATTTGGGTAACTTAGTACATCAACTTCTCGGGGTCGTAACTTTTGCATACGATCTTCATTTTAGGCGTTCGATAGCCCATTGGAAAGGTATAATAGAGGAGATTCATTTTGGGGGCTCAATCATGCCTTTGGATATCATTGAGAAGATCAATCCCAAAAAAACCTTCATTTAGGCCCTCAAAATGGACCCGGAAGTTAAAAACTGCTAAAAATAGTAAATTGCCAAAATTGCGATAAACTGTTTTGAGCCAGTCAGAAAAGGTGGGTGGCCACCGATATCCACCTGGATCAATCCTCCCTCCTTAGTAATAAATGGTATCCATTGCGTTGAGTTCCCGGGGGAGAGGGAAAAACATTTGTTGAATCTGCATCTTGGTGAGTTGCTTGCCTTATTGGAGACATTGCACTGTTTAGTTTGTGGAAGTCTGTCATGAACCTGTTGAGGCTGAGGTTGTTCAACAGGTTGAGATACATGAGAGGACGGTATGCAGAAGGAATCTTTGTGTTTTGTTGCAGCCTTGTCAACCTTCTTCTGTTGGATAGAAGGTGCTTGGGGCGAGGCTATAGTGGTTGCAGTGTCCTTCTACTCTCCTTTTGAACAGAATGTGAAGAAGATGAAATTTGTAGTATGAGATACTACCTTGCAGCACTTTTTAGGTGGAACAGTAGTCGGAAGTACCTATGGTATTTTATAGAGATGACCCCCTAGAGAAACAATGACACTGCGGGGTCGAGAGTCATAAACAGCATGGCGCTTCCACATATATGGTTGGCCAAAGAGAACATCACAGACATACAGTGGGGAAACATCACATAATACCTCATCCTTGAAGGGTTGGATGTCGTATGACAATCGACATTGTTGGTTGACACGAAAATCTCGTCCTTGGTGAAGCCACCCGATGTTGTATGGCTGCGGGTGTGGTGTTGTCGACAATCCCAACTATTTGACAACCTCTGTTGAGATGAGGTTCTTCTGGCTTCTGCTATCAAAAATAAAATGCAGCGGGGTCCCCTTCACCCACATCTGTGAATGAAAAAGGTGCTCCCCCTCTTCGGGATCTATTGGTTCTTCTAGTTGAATTGTTGTGGTCGTGAAAATAGTAATGGGGTCTGCATCAATGATCTTTCCTTTACCAGTATTTTTAGAATCAGATTCTAAATCAGGGTTCGGCTCCTTGTATTTGATCTTGGCCACCAATGACTGTTTTGAGAGACATTCATCGATGTTGTGCCAGGGATTTTTGTGGAAATCGCATCATTTTTCGGTGTCCTTCTTTGTCTTCCCATGACCCTTCTTTTCCTGTGGCTTGGACTGGTTTTCGAGAGACTGTTTGTTAGGGCCGTCTTTTTCATACTTTGGTTGTTGCGGATTTGCAGACTTGAACTCTTGTTTGTTCTGGTACTTAAATTTTTGCTTGATTTTAACAGCATATTGATAAGCAGCACCGAGTGATAAGATGTCCAGAAAATCCATTTCAGTCTTGATGTATCTATGTAGAGCCCCACGGTATTTCAGAACTAAATGTCGTTCAGTGTCTTTGATACCCAGTTTGGTGCGCAAGGTATGGAAGGTATTGGTGAACTTCGAAATTGCTAGACCCCTCTCTTGTCGCAGTGTGGTCCATCTCATGTACTGGTCCTCATAGTTGCCAATAGGGTAATACTGTTCATTTATCGCATCCACACAAAAATATCAACTGGGATCGGCCCCATATATTCCAGACTCCTCTGTGGAAATCTACTCCCAGTAAGTTTCCCACCAATGTTTGACATGAGGGAGAGATTTAAGGAGTGCGAAGGTGATCTTTTCTCTGTCGAAAAAATTGTGGACAGAGAAATAACCTTCTAGCAGATTTAACCATTTGTCTAGGACTTATGCATCTATCTGTCCTTCAAATACATGAATATCAAAATTAACTTGTACCTTGAAAGGCGAGGTGTCTCCAAAGTGGTCGTTTGATGAATATGCACCTATTTTTATTGGCAGGCGTTGAAGGATGTGGGAAAAATTCTCCATCATTTCGTCCCTCTGTCGCGTGAGATCTTGCTCAAGCAACAAACTGATAGGATCGTCTACTCCGTCGTTTTTCTTTTCTTCCACCATTGAGGGTTTTTTGGGTGTGCGAGAGCGATTTTCCTCCAGAGAGACAAGCTCGAGACCCAAATTGATATACTCAGACCTCGTCGGGGACATGCACTGAAAAACGATCAAGAGCAGCCTACTCTGATACCACTAATTCGGATTATTTTCGGCACGAAATGAGAGCGGAGATATAATAAAGAAATGCACAGAGATATCACAGATATTCAATAATATAACAAAAATGTATCAGATATGCAACCATAAACACAGATATACAGTAACACATGATTTCTATTAATGAAATAAATGTATAGAGACTGTAAAAATACAGAGTGAAAGACTCACTGGAATGGTGGCAACTTATCTCTGAGAAGAGATGTGATGGCTACTCACATTCGCAAGAAGATGATTACAATGAGTCTCTGAAGGCCTTTTTACAATAAACAGGAATGAAAAAAACCCTAGACATCCAAAAACCTAACCCTACGAGATTAAGCGCCAAAATTCATGTGGGCTCTGTTTGGGTAAGTTAGTACATCAACTTCCCGGGGTCGTAACTTTCGCATACGATATTTGTTTTAGGCGTATGCTAGTCCATTGGAAAGGTATCCTCGAGGAGATTCATTTTGGGGGCTCAAGTATGCCTTTGACTATCATTGAGAAACTCGATCCCGAAAAACCTTCATTTAGGCCCTCAAAATGGCCCCGGAAGTTAAAAACTGCTAAAAATAGTAAATTGCCAAAATTGCCAGAAACTGTTTTGAGATAGTCAAAAAAGGTGGGTGGCCACTGATATCAACCTAGATCATATAGTCAAACCTCGTTTGAGACATGCACTGAAAAACGATCAAGAGCATCCTGCTCTAATACCACTGATCCGGATTATTTTCGGCATGAAATGAGAGCAGAGATATAATAAAGAAATATACAAAGATATCTCGGATAAAAAAAAATATAGCATAAATGTATCAGAGATACAACCATAAAAATAGATATATAGTAATACAATTTCTATTAATGAGTGAAAATGTACAAAGACTGTAAAAATACAGAGTGAAAGACTCGCTAGAATGGTGGCAGCTTATCTCTAAGAAGAGATGTGACAGCTACTCGCCAAGAAGATGATTACAATGAGGATCTGAAGGCCTTTTTACAATAAATAATAATGTAAAAAACCCTAGACATCCAAAAATTTAACCCTAGGAGACGAAGCACCAAAATTCATGTGGACCCCGTTTGGGTAAGTCAGTACATCAACTTCTCGAGGTCGTAACTTTTGCATACGATCTTCGTTTTAGGCACACAATAGCCCATTGGAAATGTGTCATCAAGGAGATTCATTTTGGGGGCTCAATCATACCTTTGGCCTTCATTGAGAAGATCTATCTAAAAAACCTTCTTTTAGGCCCTTAAAATGACCCCAGAAGTTAAAACTGCTAAAAATAGTAATTGCCAAAATTGCCAGAAAACTATTTTGAGCGAGTTGGAAAAGGTGGGTGGCCACCAATATCCACCTGGATCAGTAACCCTAACAAGAATAGAATATTCCAAGAAGCAAGAATAAACCCTAAAGCATTGGATATAACCCTAGAAGACAAGTCGGCTAAACAAAATAATTTAATATTGAGTCTTTATCCTCCAGAAAGAGAAGTCGGTCGAGATAGCTAAGAAAGAGCAGTAAAAATACAGGATGCTAGAGCTCATTTGTACACACGCATATCGCAACTGTAGAAATATAGTGCGCACTATAGAAATTTAGTAAGTGCGCAAGTCTGGAGAGTAGTTGCAGTTGCAGCTACTACAACTTGTATTTTCGGTTTTAGGCTTGGACTTTCTCTCGGTTATGGTTTGGACTTTATTCCTTCTATGTTATATCTGTAGAGAGGTACGCTACATTGATTGGCTATTAGGCCTAAGGTTTGCTTCCATAATTATTCTCTGTCAAGGTTAAGGTGCTCGGGGGTGGCTTCGGCCTATGGTTGGGTGACAATATTGTTATATTGTCTATGGTTAAATGAGCACACCTAATTTTCTAACAGGTTATGGGCCCACACTATCTTCGGAAAATCTAACCGTTGAAATATATATTGGGAGGATTTTCTCAGTTACAGTTTCAATTGCAGACAATGTTTTTGCTGCAACAATGAAACCCTAACCCTCTTGTTGAGGCACCGTAAGTGAAGAGATTAACCTAATTTCTGCATAGCCTAGTGTGCCCTAATGTAGCGCACCTCCTGGTACTCTTAGCAAGCTAAGACGTCAAGTTTGAGTTTTTGGTCAAATTCAAAGGTTGACCAAGTCAAATCATTCATGACTTACTCTATGAAGTCAGAAAACAAGTTGGAAGGGGCTTCTAACTTCATATCATGTAAGACAAGGATTGACCTCATCCTTGCCAAGAATAAAGTGTTGGATATTGTGAAAGGAAAGATCGTGGAACCATAGTTTGAAGAAGCAAAAGAGAAGGAACCTCAGAACGTTGCAATTATGGAGAAGTTGAAGGAAAATTACTTCAATTCCATGAGTATCATAGTGGACTCTGTAAAAGACAACTTGATACCCTACATCTCTCATCTTGACTCATCTAAGAAGATTTACGATGCCCTAACTAACCTCTTCTCGGTCAGAAACAATGGACAAGTAATAAGTCTGAAGAATGAGCTCTGTGACATGAAAATGAATGATTATGATAGCATAACCTCATACCTTGTGAGAATATCTCAATTAAGATATCAACTACAAGCTATTGAGTAAATTATTTCAAAGAAGGAACTGGTAAATATAGTACTCAATGGTCTTCCCAAGACATGGGATGCATTTGTCGCAAGCATGAACACAAGAAAAGAGTATCCCACATTTGAAAAACTTTGGACTTGTTGTGCACAAGAAGAATCAAGGATTAGCGCAAAAGAGAAATTCCAAAGGAAAGATTATGATCAAGCCTACACAACAAAGTTCAAGAAATTCAGGAATAAGAAGAAGTTTGACTCAAGGAAGAAACCAAATCAAGAGAAGGATATGTCAAAAATACAATGCTTCAATTGTCGAAAATATGTTAGGATATTTAGAAACTTAGGAGTTAGTTAAGATCTACTTGGTCTAATGTGTCGTTAGGTAAAAGTGTGTTTCTTAGTGTGTTTCTTTAGTATGCATTGGTATGAATTTGTAGTTAGGAAATCCGACGGTCGCGATATGTTCCTGACATAGAGTGATCTGACGGTTCATATTCTCCTCGATATTAGTGGCCATTGATCTGTGGATTAACACCTGATTGATCCATGATCTCTATTTAAAGAGAATGGAGGGTCATTTTTTGATGATCGATTGTGAGAAAATCTCTTGTAAAATCTCTCTGTAATCTTTTCTTTTCCTATAATAAACTGCTCCAAGTGGTTGTGTTGGCTAGCGTTGTGGATGTTTCCCTGTAGGGGTTTTACCAAGTCAAAACATCGTTGTGTTGATCTTTGATCTGGTCGTGTGAGTGGTTATTGAAGGTGTTCTTCCTCTGTTGGAATACCTGTGTTGTCGAACATGGTATCAAAGCTTGTTTGAAGACCCGCTCCTGTTGTAGATCGAGATCATGAAGTCGAGTTGCCTCATCTCCATTTTCTGTCATTTCCATATATTTATGGGCTGAGAGGATTGTTCCATTGCATTTGGAGAGCTTGTTTCAATTAGGAACACTTTTCGTTTCACTTGAAAAGGTTTCTGTTTGGCCAAGATACAGCCATTTCAATCAGATCCGGAGGTATAGAGCCTGAATACGCATTTTTTAAATTTTTGCAGAGTATCATTTCGGTTTTATTTAGGTTTTGTATTATTTATTTTTGGGTTGCTACTCTTTTAGATCTGTGTATTCTCTTTGCCTCGCACCCTGTGCGATCTCAGAAAATCAGAAATAGATAGGAAAAGGTGCATCTTCCAGGTAAGCTAACCAATATCTAACCATTGTTGTCATCGAGAAGCGAAATATGTTTTTTGTGTGAAAAGAGTTTTTTTTAGTACGCTCTCCAAGGTCGTCTTCAACAACAACAACAATCCTCTTCCTAAAAAATACAAAATGTTTTTCTAGACCATTTGGTTAAAATTTGTCTTATTAAGTAAGAGGTTTTGAGTTCAAGTCTCTCTTTTTGTTACTCTTTTTGAAAAAGTTCATGCTAAAATTGTAAAGTGTATTTCACTTCAAGTATAAAAGTGAATCACTATAAGTAGCTTTAATACTTTATTTTAGAGTTATTTATTTTGCATGCAGCTTTTCTTTTATAAAGTAACTTCATTGTAAAAGTGATCCCCACTTCTCTTTATAAAAGTGGGTCACTTCATAAAGCAACTTACACCACCACATGGTCCTTTGGTTACCATTTATGATTTTTCTTAAAGGACATAACTCTCACATCCGAAGTCCATTTTATTTTAAAAAATCGGCTAACTTTTCGAGATATTTCCATCTAAATCATCAGTTTTAGTTTTTAAATCCATATTATCTGCATATTTAATATGGCTTCTAAAATTAATCTATTTCTTACCAGCACCAACTACTTCCAATGGAAATCCCATATGGAGAATTTATTAAGAAGTAAAGGCTTGTACCGGATTACCTTGGGAAAGGAAACAACACCCACTGATGTTGATAAGAAAGTCAAATGGGATAATAGGAATGACGAAGCACGTGGATTAATCAGAATTTCCATCTCTCCTGATTTAAGGTTCCACCTCCAATCAATTGATCAACCAGAAGAAGCTTGGAGCAAGATTGAATCTATGTTTGGTAAACACAATATTATTCGAACACAACAGTTAGAAAATCAAGTACTGACCTTAATTCCAAATGATTTTTCTTTCATTGAAGACTATCTATCTAAGTTTAAAACACTCGGAACTTTATGTGAAGAATGTAAGATAAATATAGAAGAGGGCCGTTGCATCTGTCTTATTCTTTCTAAGCTAGGTAGTTCATATTCTGTGTTTGTATCTACCTTTTATGCCATGCAAGAGGCTCTAGGGGAAACTTATAAAAAACCCAGTCTTGAGAACTTTTGTGATGCTTTGATTAGAGAGAAAGATAAGCTTGTGCAACTTGGAGTGTTCATCACTGCAGGTATCTCCAATAAAGCCTTAGTTTTCCATCAGAAAGATAAACCCAAGAATCCTAAGAAGCAACATCCTTGCCACAACATCAAGCAATATAAGGGTCCCAAACCCACTCAGATAGCTTCCGCTCCTAATGGTGACAAAGGAGAAAAATATAAAAGTAAGAATATTGACACACATTGCAACTTTTGTGATAAATATGGTCATGATGAGTCCAAATGTTTCAAGAAGATGGCAGCTTTAGAAGCAGTGATGAAGAAGCACAACATCAGTATTGATTCTACTTATTCTTCTTCTTCTTCTCATGGACATGCACTTTCTGATTATGATTTCTCCTTCAATACAACTTCTACTTCTTCTTATAATAAGTGGCTTATTGATTCTGGAGAATCATATCATATGGCTAAGGATAGAGACATATTTTTTGCTCTAAATGAATGTAACACCAAGAAAATATTTGTTGGTGATGATAGATCTCTTAGTGTTGAAGGATATGGAATAGTTCAAGTATAAAACGGTCATTTCAATGATGTATTATGTGTTCCAAGTCTTTCTTGTAACCTTCTATCAGTATATCAAATCACTCATTCAGGTGAAGGTAAAACCATAGATTTTTCACCTCACCAAGTTGTAATCAAGGATCTAAAAGATTCTAAGCATGTTCTTGCAACTGGAATTGTTGATGATATTACCAGGTTGTATAAGTTTGATACCGTTGGGTCATCATATTTTTCATCATTTTTTGTTGCTCATAGCGATGACTTAAGCAAACTTTGGCATGAGCGGTTTGGTCATCTAAACTATTTCTCATTGCAACAACTATGTAATTAGCATATGGTGATTGGTCTTCCTCTTGTTTCATGCAGAGATAGTGTTTGTTTCGGTTGTGTTCTTGACAAACATCATCGGGACAGTTTTGACAAACATGCCTCTTGGCACGCCTCGGGCCCTTTGCAGCTTGTTCACAATGATTTGTGTGGTCCACTTTCTTCTCCTTCTTTTTCTGGGTGCAATTGTTTCTTAACTTTAATTGAGGACTTTTTCAGACGTACTTGGGTTTACTTCTAAAAACTTAAGAGCAAATTTTTTGACAAGCTTTTGGCCTACAAGGCCCTTTTAGAAAATCAATCTGGACATCAAATTCAAAAGTTAAGAAAAGATAATGGAGGAAAATATGTGAACAATAATTTTACAAGTTACTACACTACACAAGGCATCCAAATGCAACACACTATTCCATATACACCACAACAAAATGGTGTTTCTAAGAGAAAGAACTGCACATTAAAAGAAATGTATAATTGTATGATCCAATCTAATGGATTAAGTCTAAAGTATTGGGCGGAAGTAATCAAATGTGTAAATTACATAGTAAATCACACTCCCACAAAGGATCTTAAAAACATAACACTGGAAGAAGCTTGGACTAAAATTAAACGAGATGTAAGTCACTTCCGTGTATTTGGCAGTATAGCATGGGCTCACATTCCTGATGAGAAAAGGAAAGCATTGTAGCCTAAAAGTGAGAAGTGTATATTTGTTGGTGATTCTGAAGATGTCAAAGGTTATAGACTTCTTCAACCACATTGTAATGAAATTATTATTATAAGAGATGTTAACTTTGATGAAAATCTCTTGGCCTGCGAGCCATCTTCGGTGTTTGTGCCTCCTTCGGCCTGCGAGCCATCTTCGGTGTTTGTGCCTTCTTTTGTTCCTATTCTGGTTTCTTCTTCAAATGATGACAGTGGGGATGAAAATCCACCTCTTCCTTCTCACCTTCCTCCAGATGAGTCCTTTGAACCTGAACCAACACCAACTCCACAACTTCCTAGATGGGTTCGTTCAACATGAGAAGCAGCTAGTGATCTTGTCGGTGATCCTTCAGATCAACGTCGAACACATTCATAGTTCCAGCGAGCCTCTTCTCTTTTGGCTCAATTTTCAGAGACTCGTGATCCAGAGACATTTGCATAAGCTTTAGGTCATTCATATTGGGATACAGCAATGAATGAATAATATCTTTATTTAATGGCCAACGATACTTGGGATCTTGTACCTCTTCCAAAAGGAAGAAAACTTGTTAGATGTAAATGGGTCTACAGAACTAAGTATGCATCAGATGGAAGTGTTGAAACACACAAATATCGGTTAGTTTCCAAAGGATTTTCCCATGTTGAAGGAATTAACTATAATGAAACCTTTTCCCCTATAGCCAAAATTAATTCCATCCGCCTTGTTATTTCCCTTGTTGCCTCACATAAATGGGAGGTCCATCAAATGGATGTCAAATCCTCCTTCTTGCACGGATATTTGAAAGAATAAATATACATGGAACAACCTTCTGTCTATGTCCAGAATGGCTCTGGCCTTGTTTGTCGCCTTAAGAAATCTATTTATGGTTTTAAGCAAGATCCTCGAGCTTGGTATGCAAAAATGGACTATTTTCTTATTGACACCGGATTCTCTAGATGCCATTCTGATCCTAATGTCTATACCAATAAAGTAGGAAGCCATCTCATAATACTTGTCCTTTATGTTGATGACCTTATCCTTACTGGTAGTGACTCAAAACTTT
>JASDQU010735882.1:262557-273324 GCA_032191745.1 Picea mariana | reverse complement strand
ACAGACTTAGGTTTTTTGCACTATTTCCTTGGTCTCCAAGTTTTGCAAACCAATGAAGGAATTTTTCTTTCCCAGTCTAAGTATGCTTGTGACCTTCTTCATCACTTTCACATGGATTATTGTAAACCCGCCCCTTCTCCCTTCCAGTCTGGAGTCAAGCTCACTGCCACCTGTACTTACCCTGAAGTTGATGCCACGTTGTACCGTCAGTTAGTTGGTAGCCTCTTATACTTGACTCATACATGTCCTGATATTTCCTTTATTGTTGGTCTTTTTGCCTAGTATATGCAAACACCCCACGAAAGCCATTGGAAAGAAGCTAAAAGGATACTTTGTTATGTCTGTGGTACAATTCAGTTCAGGATACATTACAGTTCAGGGGGGACTCCTTTATTTGTTGGTTTCACTGATTCAGATTGGGCCAGCGACCTTGATGGTCGAAATTCTAATGCAGGTTATGTTTTCAGCCTTGGTTCAGGACCTGTCACTTGGGCCTGTAAGAAACAACAGGCTATTGCACTTTCTTCAGTAGAAGTAGAGTACCGAGCAGCGGTAAATGCAAGTCAGGAAGCCTTATGGCTTTGACAGATCCTTTCAGAGTTTGGATTTGAGCAGCAACATCCGCCTAGCCTTTGGTGCGATAATCAGAGTGCCATCAAGCTCGCCAAAAACCCATTTCAACATCAGCTCATCAAACACATCGAGATACACAAGCACTTCATCAGAAATCTCATTCATGATCAAGTTATTGAAGTGCTCTTTTGTCCTACAGAAGATCAAGTTGCAGACACTTTCACAAAGTCTCTTACAGAAGCGAAGTTTTACAAACTTTGATCTATGTTAGGAGTTCAGGAAGTTGTCATTAAGGGGGGATAGGCTCTAATTCCTCCTTCTCCTATTGTGTCACCATTGTAAATCCTCCAATCCTATCCCAAGTTTTTCTTAAGGGGGGATGTTAGGATATTTAGACACTTAGGAGTTAGTTAAGATCTACTTGGTCTAATGTGTCATTAGGTAAAAGTGTGTTTCTTAGTGTGTTTCTTTAGTATGCATTAGTATGCATTTGTAGTTAGGAAATCCTACGGTCACGATATGTTCCCGACATAGACTGATCCGATGGTTCATACTCTTCTTGATCTTAACGGCCATTGATCCATGGCTTAACACCTGATTGGTCCATGATATCTATTTAAAGATCATCGAGGGTCATTTGTCGATGATCGATTGTGATAAAATCTCTTGTAAAATATCTCTGTAATCTTTTTCTTTTGCATTAATAAACTACTCCAAGTGGTCGCATTGGTTGGGGACGTGGATGTTTCCCTATAGGGGTTTTACCATGTGAAAACATCGGTGTGTTGATATTTGATCTGGTTATGTGAGTGGTTACTGAAGGTGTTCATCCTCTGTTGGAATACCTGTGTTGTCGAACAACCACCGGGTCCTGATAGAACAGACAGATGTATGGAAGACTGCCTTCAAGTCAAAGGAATGCCTTTTTGGATGGTTGGTCATGCCCTTTGGATTGAAAAATG
The DNA here is from genome assembly GCA_032191745.1 of Picea mariana. Classification (NCBI taxonomy): domain Eukaryota; kingdom Viridiplantae; phylum Streptophyta; class Pinopsida; order Pinales; family Pinaceae; genus Picea; species Picea mariana. Next base: position 271,789 of record JASDQU010735882.1, on the reverse strand, counting down.
CTCCAGCCACTTTCATGAGGATGATGGATGATATCCTGCGACCATTCACCAATACTTTTGTAGTGGTGTATTTGGATGACATTCTCATTTACAACAAGACTTGGGATGAACACTTGCAGCATATTCAGCAGGATATGCACACCCTGCGGCAGCACAAGCTATACGCCAACTTGGAAAAATGATCCTTTGACATGGACAGGGTCCATTACCTGGGCTACATCTTTGATTAGCATGGCATACATGTGTATCCAGACAAGATCCAAGTCATCCGTGACTGGCCAACCCCAACCACACTCACTGAGCTTTAGAGCTTCTTGGGCCTTGCCAATTTCTACCGCAGATTCGTGTTGGGATTCTCCCATATTGCATGGGCCCTCAGCCAAATAACCAAGGGTGGTGGTAAGGAAAAATTTGTGTGGGGTTGTTCCCAACAACAAGTGTTCAATGATTTGAAGCAGCGCTTGTGCTCGGCCCTGGTACCTTCACTACTAGACCTGCAACAACCCTTTGAGATCGAGACAAATGCTTCATATTATGTTGTGGGCAATGTTCTCACTCAGCACAGCCACCCCGTGGCCTATGATAGTGAGACACTATCAGATGTTGTCTATAAGTACCCTAATTATGACAAAGAAATGTACTCCATTGTGCAAGCCTATCGCCAGTAGAGACATTACATTCTTGGGAAGGAGACAATCATCCACATTGATCATAAGCCACTGCAATTCATGTAGACACAAGAAAAATTGCAGAATGATCGCCATCAAAAGTGGTCCACATACTTGCAGCAATTCCACCTCAACCTAAAGTATAAAACAGGAAGCACCAATCATGTCGTTGATTGCCTCAGTAGACCGCCAGTCATGACACTCACCATTGTGCTAGAATCTTGCGGCCATGAGACCTCTGGATGGCCCCGAATCTATGAGACAGACCCAGACTTTGCCACCACCTACCAAATGTTGGGTGCAAACATCGTTGTTGATAATTTACATCTTCAGGATGAGTTGTTGTGTCGTCTGGGCCTTATCTGTGTTCCATCAAGCGAGCGAGCGAAGTTGATATGGGAAGCCCACTTCATTCGGGTGGCAGGAAACTTCGGCATAGAAAATATAGTGGTGATGATACAGAAACATTTCTACTAGATTAAACTTTAATAGGAGGTCAGTAAGTATATCAGGTCCTGCACTACCTACACTATTGCCAAACCGACCACTAAGAAACAGGGCATGTACACCCCTCTTCCTACTCCTGATAGGCCATGGGAATCCATCTCAATGGACTACATGTTGGGCCTCCCATCCACCAAGCGGGGAAATGACTGTTTTTTTGTGGTGGTTGATCGCTTTTCTAAGATGGCAATTTTGGTTTCCTGCAAGAAGAGCATCACAACTGAGGCCACTGCCGAGCTCTTCTTTGAATGAGTCTGGGTACATTTTGGAATCCCACAAACCATTGTCTTAGATCGGGACAGTCGATTTCTCAACACATTATGGTCAAGCCTCTAGTCACAGTTGGACACCAAGCTCACCAAATCCACGACCTTCCACCCCCAGACAGATGGCCAAACCAAGGTTGTAAATCGGATGATTGTGCATATCCTTCGCATGTATAATTCAAAGCATCCTCGCACATGGGATGAGAGCCTTCCCTATGTCCAACATAGCTATAACCGAGCCCTACATAGCTCAACCAGCCACAACCCCTTTCATGTGGGGTTGGGATTCCAACCATTGGGTCCCATAGATGTTGCACTTTCCCTTGTGGTCACCTTGACCGACTCATCTCCTGCTCCAACTAAAGCTGACAAAGCCACCCGGTTCATTGAGGGGATCCAACACATCCGCCAATAGGTTCATGATATCCTATAGAAGTCCAATGACAAGTACAAACAACTCCATGATCAACATCGGGTGCCACATAAGTTTCAAGTGGGCGACAAAGTTTGGTTGCACTTACAGAAAGAACGCCTTACAGGACCCCATCGAAAGATTCCCCCACTCTATTATGGGTTGTACACCATCACCAAGTCTATGGGGGATAATTATTTTGAGCTCAACATTCCTCCTTTCCTAAGCATGCACCCAATGTTCAACGTGGATCTCCTTTGCCCTTATTTCCCACCATTATTGGACACCTCAGAAGTAGCAGAGCAACTGACACCAACAGATCTCAACCTCGACTGCATACAACATGCATCCAATGATCATATTCTAGAGACATAGATCAAGGGTGCTCGACAACAAAGGATTTAGCTTTATCGAGTTATCAAAGCAGGGCAGCTCCTGCACCAAGGCAAGTGGCTCACCTGGGGCCAAATTCAGTAGAAATTTCATCATCTAATGGGGGACCTCAACGTAATGGAGAAAAATTATTCCTGAGGAGGGAGGATTGATCCAGGTGGATATAGGTGGCCACCCACCTTTTCGAATTGGCTCAAAACAATTTTCTGGCAATTTTGGTAATTTATTATTTTTAGTAGTTTTCACTTCTGGAGTCGTTTTGAGGCCCTAAACGATGCTTTTTTGGAAAAACAGGTTTGAAATATTCAAGTTCCTTCAATATTGTGCCTAAAATGAATCTCCTCGATGATACCTTTCCAACAGGCTACAATATGCCTAAAACGGAGATCGTATGCAAAAGTTATGACCTGGGGAAGTTGATGTACTAACTTCCCCAAACGGGGCCCACATGACTTTTGGCGCTTCATCTCCTAGGGTTAGGTTTTTGGATGTCTAGGGTTTTTGGAATTACTGCTTATTGTAAAAAGTCCTTTAGAGTCTCATTGTAATCATCTTCTTGTGAATGAGCGCAGTTGTCACATCTCTTCTCAGAGATAAGCCACCACCATTCCAGCAAGCTTGTTTTCGCTGCATTTTACAGTTTCAACTTATTTCATTATTGAATAGAAAACCAGTTTTACTGTATCTCTGTTATTTTGTGTTAAGCACCTGTTAATAATCTGTAGTCATTTCGTTATTCTCATAAAATCTGGATCAGGTGATGCCTTCAACAACTCCTTGATCCTTTAAAACACTTTCACACATTTCTCGGTCCATACAAACTTCTTGTTTTCCTTCTGCAATTTCGTAATCGGATTTGCTATTTTTGAAAAATAATCGACGGACCATCGATAATATCCTGCTAAACCCATGAAGCTACGCACTTTTGGGACATTCATCGGTGTATTCGATTCCATAATAGCCTCAACCTCTGCTGAATCCATGGTGATACCTTCGTCGAAGATAATAGGTGCACCCTACAGTGACACACTTGGACGTATAAAAATAACAGGCGCACCCCACGATGACACACTTGGACGTATAAGTCCTAGGTCCAACAAATCTTTAGTTACATTTTCAACTCTTGTAACTCAGGGGTCAACTTTTGATAAGGTGTTCTTGATATTGGTTCGGTTCCAGGTTTTGGGTCGACGAAAAATTCCATCTTGCCTTGGGAAAAAAACCCGATAACTCTCCTGGGAACACATCCACAAACTCTCATACTACCGAAAGTTATTCTAATCCTTTCACCAAGCCTTTGTCGCTCAGCTCTAGGAGTGCATAGATCTTTCATCTCTTGTGCATACCCCTTCGTAGTTGTAGGGAAGGGATGAACCTCAGGGATAATCCTTGTTTTCTTCCTACAATCACTCTTCTCCTTCCCTCATCATTGATTCAACTTAACTGCTTCACCTCACTGTTTGAGCATCGCATCATGCGATTCCAACCAGTTCATACTTATCATGTCGTCATAATATCTTAAGTTAGTGACATAGGTCGAACTTCGTTACACTATTCTCCAGGTTGAAGTGAAAGTTCATACCCCTTCCTCCAACCATTCGGTTGGCACCTGATGCCACTTCGACGAAACTAAACTTGTCCGGTACAATGCCCTTACCTAATCCCATCAGCACAGTACTAGAATAGAGCTCTCTATAGCACCGATATCTAAAAAATACCAAACATTTGGTTGGTGATTGTACCTGATGCCTCGAGCACATTGGACTGGTGCTCAACTTGGCGATTATTCACCACAGTCATGAATCATATGGGACTTTACCATATTTACAATTGTAGTGATTCTTTTTTATTCGATCATTGTGGCCCTCTCAATTGGACAACCACATTGGTATTGTGGCTATCCACATGTCCAGCATCCAGTCTTTGGTCTAGTACTTCAAGCCCCTGAAGTAGTAGTGGCTGGCTCGCCAGCTTGAAACCCTAGTCTGTTCCGCTAAACAGGCCCAACCATTGCTGTTGTTGAAGCGGTTGTCCCCTGTAGAGAATTATCTGTCGAGGAACCCATCGTCTTCGTGTTGTAAACTAAGGTTCTAGAGACGTATCTTGACACCAAGATGCCTTGTCTGGTTGGTGTATGATGTTGTTGCACACCAGATGTCGTCAGTCCAGACGGTCTTTCATGATTCCTGCCCTCACTCCCTCAATAAATCATCCTTCAACTAAGAGGCCTACTGGACTGCATCGTGCATCATTCGAGGCAGTTATACCCTCGGCTTCACACGAAGCTAGAGTTAAGGCCGCACAAGAACTTTCTGACCTCTAGCTTTTCCATGTTCAGATGCGGGGCATACCAGAGTATCTTCATAAATCTAATCTCACTCTGGCTTCGTACGACCACCTTGTCATAAGGCATGGAACTCATCGAGTTGGCACTCAATGAATTCCTCTAAAAATTACTTCTCCCGGATTCATTCATCGAATTGTTCCCATAACACAGCTCTGACGACCATTATTAGTTGAGGTAGGAGTGTACTCCACCCTAGAGGAGCACTCCTCTTTAGCTAAATACCGCCATGCAAACCTTTGTGTTGGAGGTCGTAACCGCGAAGTGCGAAGCACATCGCCTTGTTCTCTAGCCATGCCTCGACAATTGAGCCATCTGTGGCACTCATGAACTCGAGAACTTAATCTCTAGAGTTCCCTATGAAAGTTACCAGTACTAGCCGATGGCGCATTATGGACCCTCAGGGGTACAGGCACCCTGGCCTTAACTCAATACAACGGTTAGTCAAGGCCTCTAACATTTCCTTGGAAGGACCTTCTCAGTCCCAATGCATTTTGTGCGGCAATTCGCTCATGCTCGAGACTTGCTATTCTCCTTGAGGGTTGGACCTCTCTGGCGTGGGTGCTATTGGAGGCGTCATGCCTCCTCCCCTGCCACCACGTTGTGAACCTTCGCGACGTCCTCTAACCATGAGTAACTCATGGATCGGTTAAAGTTTTATTTAGCTCTAAGTTATTAATTCAAGTGTATAATTCAGTTGAACCCACTATGATACCATAAGTAACAGCCCCATCGTTACAACAACAAGCGACGTACAACAAGTCACAATTTTTTTATATTTTTTTTTTGTCTTTTCCTTTTGTGTTGCGCTAGGAAATTAAAACATCAACCTAGACAACACGTGAGAGTAACCACTCACATAACACATCATTTACCACCTTACATCCAAGGAGAAATTCCATAGTAGTTATTCATGGCATGAATCCCAATCAAATGTGCAATCCCTCGTCAGAACAAACTTGCATTTTGTGCAACAAACTAAAGTCTAAAACCATCAACACTACACTAAAACTTAGTGTGCGCAAGGGGTTTAATTACTCCACTAGTCATACATCACATTAATGAATTGCGCGCAAGTATTCTATTCAATTAATCCATCAGTTATACATCAACACCTTAGGCGCACGAGGAAATAATCAATAAATCAATCATTCATCAACACGATTAAAGGCACAATGGTAACCAATTGGTAATCCAATCAAGCATCATCAAGATCATCCAGGCACAAAGACATTCTATTAACCAACATCGGTAACCTAACAATTCCATGGCCCAAGTAATACTTATTAATTTACATCTCAATTAAGGGCGCAAGTAAAAATTTACTAGATTAAGGCGCAGACGAAGAAAGTCAATCAATCCCAATCATCATTGATCAAGGTGCAGTATGGTCAACATAAAATTCGACACCTATTCCATGGATCGCGAGAAGTAAACATCAATAACATTCATTCCTTATAATAAAATTCCTTGCGCAAGAAGTAGATAACTGAACGACATAAATGCATTGAGTTTTCTGGTGATTTAGACATTCTAACCCTTGGAGTAGCCATGCGCAACATTAATAGGCGCGTGAAATCAAATCTAATACAATCCCATGTACACCAACCTCCTTCTAAGGATGCGCAAGTAATCTAACTACTTAAATACAATCGTAAGCAACTTTACTGAAAGGCGCAAGAAAGATGTACCTATCCAAAATCAAATTCTACACATTCTAGCAATTTGCATTAGCCTTTAGTAGTGTCACTTTCTCTAAATAAATTTCCTTGATACCTACATATAATTCTCACAATGCTCCGGCACCAAAGATAAGGGAAATATTTACTATCTACAAGGAGGTTATTTTATTTTCTCGCATTACCACCTACAATTTAAATTGTGATAAGGACAACTACATCTATACGGGTGGGCAAAGAAGGTTGAGATAATTATCCCCCTAACACCACTTGAAAAAATCCATGTAATATAAATCTCAGATATGAATGTTGAGAGGAGTGTGCCTCGTGCTCTCTCATAATAATTATCCTCTTTATAAAAACACCACCCAAGCAATTATACAACATAGCTCATTAATAAATTTTAATAGATAAAGGATTCACTACTTACCTCCTTAAATCCCACCGAAAACGTCATGTGTAGGCAATAAAATAGATCTAAATATAACTCTGAATACATATTTGTAATAATTAAATACCTCTCCACTCCAAGGTAAACATGGATAGAGGTTAGAGGGGCACTTGGAGTATCAATATGTATCAACACTGCACAACTAAATAAAACGTCGATTAATAGTGGATTGTGAAGGGAGGGGTGCAAGAGTAGGCCCGAACTGGTAGTGGTGACAGCTTTTCACGGGATTCCAGGAGCATTAACAATCTATTCGTTGTGATTTCCTTACTACTCAGCCACAAACATCCACAAAGTTTTTACATCAATTAAGAACTATTAACCACAATGCTAGTGCTCCATTAAATGTGTGCACGCTGGGCACCTTTCCATGCTTACCAAGTTCAGCCGAATCAACCAAGGTTGAAGCTTCAGATACAATTTAGTAGAGCCAAGTTGTTCATTGAAATTAGATTCAATTCGGTCAATCGAAATGGATTTCAGATTTCGTTCAGTTCATTTGGCTCTAAAATTATAATCCATTACATCAACTGTACACGCATTTATTTTTGTCTCGCAGAAGTAAAGATAACAATAAGGAGAACGTTCCTTCACTCTCGTTCTTCTCCTCGGCCTCTGCATTACCTCTCCAAGACATTACCTACCTTATCACGTCCTCAGCCACTTATATAACTTCATAGTGTAAGTATTACTATTAAGGAATGAAGAACTTGTGTGGCTCTATGAAATAAATCGTGTACGAATTTGGGTGGGTTGCTATATGGATATGAATCAGTTTGCAACTGTGACTATTCTAGCGACATAGTCCACTGATGTTGGAGATTGGAAAAGATTGGAGATTAAATATGATGATCATACTCCACTGTTATTATTGTCAACAAGCCCAGGGTTTCAACTCCTCTCCTAGTTTCTTACCTAATTGAACATTAATAGGATCCTTAGATTTTATACTGACTGTTAAAATTTGGCTTGGAAGGGCACCGAGAAAAAATTGCCAACGTTTGAAAATTAAGATGTAAAATTCTGAATTGAAATTTTATTTGTTTTTATTTTATTTTTATTTTTATTTTTATTTGAACTTTTTCAGTATCGTACAAAACTTGGTAATTATGCCTAGTTGGGAGATATAAAAATATAAATGTATCAGAATTGGCTAGTTAGGAGATTTGTATGTGACTAGGGAGATTTGACTTAGGTTGTGAAATTATCCTTGATTATATGAGAAATGGATTTTGGGTTATAAATTTTACTTATGATAGTTATAGTTTAAGTTGAAGTTTGATTTACCAAATTTAGTCGTTCCTACTAGGATGGAGTTACAGATAATAGATCATACTATGTTAATTTGTTTGATTCTTGAGTAGGAGATTATTTCTAAAATGATTGATGATAAATTCTAGAAGTGATGGATTTTTATGATGGTCAAGTCTAGTCTTGATTTTGGTGTATGATGGGATTATTGGGATATAGATACCTCCTTGTTCCTCATAACAGTCGCCATCCCTGAGACCTTAAATGGTCAAAATCAATTGGATCCTGGGCTTGAGTGTTGCTTATGTGTCCTGGAGGTCCTAACCTTGCAGGTAAGGTTGGGTGGGTAGTCATTTTAATATTCATTATCTGATTGATCATTGTTTATAAATTGTTTCAATATGATTGTGATGTGTTAAGCGACAACGCTATTTATGAGGAAGATGTGTAGTTCCTTATGTGCTTAACATGGAGTAAGGAACTACACATCTTCTTCATACTTAGCAACACACACCACACACACACACACACACACACCAAATTGTTGTATGTGACCCCCTTGTTTATGGGACAAGGGACCCCCTTCACGTAGTTTCTACGGAGGTCCACACACACACACACATATCAAGAGAGGAGTAGGGTATGTAAACATTTGTAGAAGTTGTGAAGGGGGTCTCTTGTCCCATAAACAAGGGGGTCTCATACACCAATTTGGTGTGTGTGTGTGTGTGTGTGTGTGTGTGTGGTGTGTGTTGCTAAATATGAAGAATATGTGTAGTTCCTTACTCCATGTTAAGCACATAAGAAACTACACATCTTCCTCATACTTAGCAACACACCACACACACACACACACCAAATTGGTGTATGAGACCCCCTTGTTTATGGGACAAGGGACCCCCTTCATGTAACTTATACGAAGGTGTAACGCCCCTTCATTACAACTAGGAAAGCGAAGCATAAAAGGTAATTTTTTTTTTTTTTTTTACAATAGGAAATTAAAGTCAACAATACAAATCATAGAAACGCAAAATCAACGACATCATAAGTACACGCATTACTAGCTACTCATCATTGAAAAAAATAACGACACATTCAATGCATCAACAAAAAGGATAGCGACACATAAACATAAATAGCGTTGTCGCTTAGCACATCACAATCATATTGAAACAATTTATAAACAATGATCAATCAAATAATGAATATTAAAATGACTACCCGCCCAACCTACCCTGCAAGGTTAGGACCTCCAGGACACATA